>QVOB01007389.1:0-13301 GCA_014839585.1 Pseudomyrmex concolor
TTCGTGTGCACTAAAACGCCCAGTGAAACACGTTGCCCGCGGCTAGTGCGCACTTAGTGCGCACCAGTTCTCCCAGTGAAAAACGCTGAAAGACTTGCATATGCTCCTCTCGAGCAGGGACAAGGCGCCATTCAAGCGAAGAAGAAGAAGAATGAAAACATCGGTTTTTTTTTCACAAGAATAGAGTTTTAATTTGTAATTCAGTCAGGTCGTCCAAATACGTAATTGAGAGTAGCATTATTTTGAACAAGTAAACGGGAGTTTGTTGTTTGTGAGTGTGATTTAGAATTTTTTCCTATAATAATAGGAGAAAAAGAAGACACTTTTTCCATAAGTTTAGAGGAAAAGAGAAGAAAACAAATAAAAAAGAAAAGTAGCAGGATCACAGTGTATAAAAAGTCTTAATACAGACTTATTCAAGATGTATTAAATAATACATATATAATCCATACATAACATAAATTAAAAATAGATTAAATGTAATATTTTATTATCCTATTAATCTAAAGTTCAATATCTTTAATCTACATATTTCTATACAAATACCTTGTAAACAAGGTTTACAAAGTTTACATTATAAAACGTATCATGAAAGTGTCTAAAATATTAAACGACTGCCATCAATGTGACACAATAAATTTGTTGTGAGATTGGAAATATAAAGAAGAATTCATGTTTGAGTGTTTGCTACTTTGCTGGAATGGCTGTAAACAAAATTTTGTACTTAGATTTAGTAATATCAATAGTAACTTCTTTATATGTGACAGCTGACAATGGTGTTAATAACACTATGAAGTGTCCAGTTAACAAATTTATGCGCAAACAAGTACCAGCAGAATCTTTGAATGGCATGTGCATGGGAAATGTTGTAATGTACTTGTCAAAAGCATTGCATTCCATTGTTGACAAGGAGCTCAGCATATCCTCCTTTCAGGAGATGATCAATGATATGGAATTCACAAACATAGCTGACAATTTGAATATTCAATTGAGCCTGTTAGTGGACAAACTCAATAATAAACTAAGCTTGCTCTTTGATATCCTTAAACAAAGCTACAATATTATATATCCTATCCTGTCGAAGACACAAGATCAGACTGTTTATTTTAATCAAATGATAGAATTGGATATTATTCCAAAAAGAATTCCAAATATATGTAGTCAAGTAATAACAGGTACTTTTTGAATAATATAATTTAGTGTTGTATTTTTTTGTATATATTATAATTAATGTTGACATATTTATATTTAGCACTTGCTACACATTTAAAGGATCAAAAATGGAAAGATTTACATGTATTACCTATGAAGCAACCAAGCGCAATATGTGGACCATCTACAATGATTCATAATATTGGGCCACTTTTACTGTCTCATTACTGTCCTCAGAAAAATATCATTTTGCTTTTGGATACATACATGTCTGAACCTGATCTATCCTTAGCTCAGTTAACAGCCAAAACTATTATAGATATGTTATCTGAAGCAGATAATGTATCTGTTGTGAGCCTTAGCAATAGTATCCCTGTTCTTTGTAAAGATGGTTTGTTAAAGGCAACAGATATCAATAAATTCCAATTAGTTCGCTATATCGATAGTTTAACTAAATCAGGTAAGTTTAATGCATTATTAATATATTTTAAATTTTTACTGTCTCATTACTGTCCTCAGAAAAATATCATTTTGCTTTTGGATACACATCTGAACCTAATCTATCCTTAGCTCAGTTAACAGCCAAAAACATTTTATTAAATATATTTTTAATATATATATTGTTTAATATATGTATTATATATATTTCATACATATAACGCTTTTTAATTCTATTTTAGATATAAATCAAACTATGAATGTGGACTTTAAGAAGTTAACGCAATTTGTGGAAGACGAAATAATCGTCATACATTTGACTAATAAATTGACAAAACCGCCAAATGTGCAACGAATATTTGAAATAATTTCAGAAAAGTTTACAACTTATTTTAGAACTATTCTTATTTGTTCAAGTAAGTTTATTTTATTGATTATCTATATTTTATCAGTTTATTTGTGAAACACAGGTTTGTTTCTTTTCCCTGCACTAGTTGGCTGCACTAATCTATCTTTTTCTTTTTAATATGCATAAAAAAAAAGATAAACTATGAACTAGTGCAACCATTGCAGGAAAAAAAACAAACCTCTTTTTATAGTAGAGTTAATTTTTTTCAGAGCAATTATCACATACTGGAAATAAACAGATTTTAAATAATGATACTATAATTTTACCAACGCAAAATGTTCTTGGATATGAAATAGGAAAGTTATTCTCTTGTTTAGAATGCTCAAATCAGCAAAAGAAAGATTATTACATATTAGATCCATATTTTGAACCATATAGCAAGTCAATGATGCTGTCAATTGGTCAAATTACAAGTACTGCGATACTCTCTTTAGATGTGAACTTGAGCGAATTGTTTGATGATCTAACATATTTCAATGCTGGTCCCAACGTTCACGTTATAGTTTTTGACAGCAAAGGTGTCGTTTGGATACATAAAGATTTTCCTAGGATTGAGAGAATAATGGAGCAACCGCTTAAAGTACATTTGCAAGATATCGAAAATATAGATAGTCAGACAGTGATGAAAATGATAAGCAATGTTCAAGGAATTATACACATAAAAACAAAGCTAGGTGAACAGGTAAATAACGTTTTAAGGAGGGAGTCTATTTTTTTGAATCGAAATAAAAATGATAGTTGAAATTTTTTTGGAGAAACAAAAAGAGATAGAAAGGAAGTATGAGGTTTACAGTATTTCATTTAAACTTTTTTTTTATAAAAATATTTTATAATTTTTCCAACAATTATATGTTCACAATAGGTTACAAAGAAGTTCCGGCAAAATAAGACATTGACGGTGGCTAAAGCAAAATGTAGAAAACAAGTTTAAAACTTAACTAATCAGTTGGAACATAAAACACAGTTTGGTTAAAAAAGTGATCTTTAAAGTTTTCTAAAATGTGTTAGAAGATTTGCTACTGAGACTTAACAGAATCTGACGTAAACCTAGATTGAATTACAATTTGGTAAAAAAAAAAAAGATTAATTGAGAATAAGATTAATTGTGTGTGTGTGAGAATTTCAAAGTTTAACGTTGCGTTTTCGCAAAAATTGTACTTTTAGAAATCTGTGAAAAAATTTTAATTTAAAATGTATATTTTAGTGGTTTATATTTTGCGATAAAGTGTTTAATTTTAAAAATTTCGAAAGTTTTTAATCGATCGGAATAACGATTCGAGTGCTATAGTGACCGTCAATTTGCGGTTTGTCATTTCTTGAAAAACGATTTCAAGAAAAAAACGCGTTTAAAGTTTATAACGGTTATATGTATTGCTCCTGACTACATAGAGTTGTAACTCCGTTTTTTCCGAGTTTCGAAAAAGTTGCTTTAGTTCTAGACATCTTACAGAAAAAAAATAAACAAAAAATTGATTTTTCTGATTTCTCAAGAAAATAGACTTCTCTTTTAATTTAAAATATATAATCTTGAGTAAGAGAAAATTAGATTTTGCAAATATATCAAATGAGGATATGTAACTGTATTTCCAGAAGTGGTATAGATGGAAACGCTTGATTTATGAAGATTTGATAATATGCATAACATCTATCACTGAGGAAGGAACATTGCCTGTAGCAAAAATCGTGCCCTTACTACCGAAAAACATATTGCATTATCGCCTTGATCTTATGATTCAAAACGTTATTAATAAGGATATATTTTGCATTTACAGAAACAGGATTCTGACATTATGTAAGAAAAATAAACTCTTATTACGGAGTGATAGTTACAATATTAGTTATAACATTGTAATTTTTTTGTTTTTTTGTTTTTTTTTTTTTTGTTTTTTTTGTTTTTTTTTCAGCAACTGGAGTAGTTTATTTGTCACCATGGTGCTTTCAGTCCCCAATAGAGCAATTAAAATTGTTAGAAACCAGCTCAGCTATGACAATACAAAGTTACATGGCATATATAAAAGATTTAACAGGTCTTTTAGCCAATCCTGGTTTACGTCCTTCTGTGAAGTCTGATGTAGCAATTCTGGCACAAATTTTAGAAAACTTTAAAGAACAACATAGTAAAAGTCCGATAAATAAGTTTGTACTACGAAGGTAAAGAAAAGAGTAGCAGATGTTTTAAACATTGCTAGCTTTTATAGCAGTATTTTAATATATTTGCTTATGTAATGCCGGTTAAAAACTTACGTAAAATTATAATTATTTGAGTAGAAACTTGCACCATAATATCACATATTCTAAATTATAAGGTGTTTAAATCTTAAGGTCTTTTTCTTTCTTTTTAATTAAAAAATTAATAGTTTAGTTTTGAAGTTTTTAATTCTTGTTGGTTTGTAACCTTATTGTTAAATTGTTATTTCTATTGTGTTTATTATTATTTTGTTTAATAAAATTTAACATTTTTTAAACAAAACATATAATTTTTCGATTTTAAACAATGTGTCTATATTTGTTGTACTATTTTAGGTATAGTACAAGTACAAGTAGTGGTGTATTGGAGATTTTTCCTGGAATGATATTAGATTCTTGTTTCGATCCCAAGAGGCGAATATGGTACGGAAAAGCGCTGGAACATCCTGACAAAATAATCTTAACTCCACCTTACTTGGATGGAGCTGGATCCGGCTATGTGGTAACTTTAAGTCAAGCTATTAGACATTCAATTAAAAGTAACAAAAGTGCAGATGACGTTATTGCTGTCGTATCTATGGATGTTACAATGAGTTACATCAGCAGACTACTACTGGATATGTTTCCGTTCTGTTCTGAAGTGACCGTAAAATGTTTCTTAATGGATGACAAAGGTTACTTGATATCGCATCCAACATTCTCAGAAACAACAGACAAGGTCGAGCAGCATCATTTAACACACAAAGAAATTTTAATTGCCAATGACATATTGAATCACGAGCTATTTGTGAAGAAACAATTGTGCGTCAATTATTTGGATGGCACTTTACGCAGATATTATCAGTTTAATATGTCACTTGATGAAGTGCTAACTAATATAGCACACGGTGAGCACTGTGTTAAATATCAAATAGCTGCTGTACCAGGTACAAACATGTTTCTTGGCATCATCAATATGACAATACAGTGTAATCATCTTAGAGCTTTTTGTCCATGTAGTACGGTTAGTTCACACTTTTAATTGTAATCTATTTATTTATTGTGAGTTTGATTAAAAAATTTGTTTTTATTATATAGATGGATCATTCATGCTTGAATTGTAAGAGTATGGAACAAACTGGTTGCGAGTGTCCTTGCGAATGCTCATTGTATTCTCCTATTTGTAAGCAACAGAATATTGATAATTTACATTCTTGTCCGCCATTATATGAGCAAGGAGCAAGTTCACAGATGTCATGGATGCAATCAGAAAATGTACAATCATGCCCGGTTATTGATTGCAAATCATACATGACAGAGAGAGACTGTCTAGGCATTGCAGATTGTCAATGGTGCCACATTGATAGCGATGGAGAAACTCGCTTGCAACAACCATTTTGCTCCGATTTGTCTTTGTGTTTTAGAGGAATTTTCGGATCTTTGATACCTTATAGCTCTTACAGTAAGTTTGCTCTTCATTCACATTTCTTTATTTTCACTATTTAGTTTTGGACAGCGGACTGTTCGATAATCGCACTCAGAGTGTCTCTGAGTTACTTTTAATTCTTATAGCACAAGTAATTTTTATAATAAACTTATTTTTTGGAAATATTTAATTGAATGGCTAATATGAGTATCATGGCCAAGTAAAATAACTCAAAGTCAACTGGCAAGAAATTAAAATTTATCGATATTAAACAACAACTTATAGTTATAACAAAATGATATGTTTTCAGATTCACAACCGACGAATGAGATTACATTGCGAGATTGGCCGTCAGTTGGTCCAGTTGCCGGTGGAATTCTCGCAGTAATTCTGACTCTAGGTATCATTTTATTTTGTTATAAGATCCGATCAATGCATTCAAGCTTGGAACATCAGTGTTTTCACGTTCATACATCTCCTGACACGTTACGTATGACACATATCGAGGGTGATCCGGAGCCTACAGAATCTGATCAGACAAAGAATATGGGCTGCCTCGTAAAGGATGGTGTCGCACCTGTATCACCATACAGAGTTTCCACAAACTATAGAAAACCACCTGGTGGTGACAGCGATCACGGATACAGCACAATGACACCTCATGATGATTTTGAACAGCAACCATTTGCTTCCGAGCCACTGCTAGTAATTGATAATATTGAACCAGATTTGAACAAACAATCTAATATCAGAGTTCCTTCTCCTACAACGCATTTAGAATCGCCACATCACGTTTTAGTTCCTGTTACTGTTCATCGTGATATGGAAACAAACTACTGTTAGTACAGAACTGAATTTATTGCCATTCAATTTTAAAGATAATAGTAAAATATATTTTAGACATAAACTTTTTTTGTGACATGTTATATATTGGATATAGTAAACTCCAGATGACGAAAATACACAATATTATATATGGTTTTGAATAGAACTCTGGATTTTTCTTTGTATTGTCATTTTACATATGTATGTTGTATGTACATATATGTGAATTGAATGTCTTCAAAAGTATCAATGCAGCAGTTCGTCTGTGTGCCTTCTTATGTCGTTTATCACAACCATCCTGTTGCTTCTATTGGTAGCTATTGGTATCTATGTTTTGTATGTAAATATGTATATGTAATATTTGTGAGATTTTTGCTATACTCGAAATAAGATATAAGCGGAATATTGCAATATTTCGATATTTTTAAGAGAGATTTATATACTTTTTATAGAATAATTAAAAACAAATTTATATAGAATTGCGCAAGATAAAGATAATTATTAATATTATATCTTCAGATTTATAAATTTTATATGAAACTATTACTTAATTTTATTAACTAAATGAAATGAGAGAAGTTTTAAACATATATATAAACTGTCTGATAAAAAGGTCAGCTTTCTCGGAAATGGTCAGAGATATACGGAGATATCCATTATCGAAATTGTAGGATATTAAAGGGAACATATTGCTTATAGGTGATCTTGAGTGATCTTTAATATTTTTTTTTTTTCATATTACTAATCAAAAAAATTTTTTTATGGAATTTTATTAAGGCATATTTTTGAGTCACTCTGTCGATAATATTTAATGAGCTTAATAACTTTTATATTAAAGTAGTTTTTGAAACCTCAATCGTTGTCGAAGTATAAACAAAATTAGTCAAAATAAAGTATGAAACAAATCTTTTTACTATTACAATATAAGTGCTCAAAATGTTCACTGTGTTATTCCAGACATGCCTGTTAGTCTTTGTAGAAAGTTTGCTTTCAGCACTTATTGTAGTAATAAAAAGATTATTTTATATTTTTTTATTTTGACTAATTTTGTTTATATCTCAACAATTGAATTTTTGAAAAAATAATATAAAAGTTATCAAGCTCATTGAGTACAACATACTATCGACAGAGTAACTCAAAAATGCCTTATTAAAAAAAAAAACATTTTTTGATTGGTAATGTGAAAAAAAATGTAAGATTCAAGATTACTATAATATATCATCCTCTTTAATTTCTTATAATTTTGAAGATGGATGTCTTCTTCTATTTCTAAGTTTTAGAGAAAAACGTGCTGACTTTTGTATCAAATTCATACTGTATATTGTCTTATTATTTTTGTTCTGACTTGACTTCAATACTTTTCATATATATGTACTAGCAAACATCTATATGTATGCTATTTTGACTAATAATTCTAAGCAAGGAAGATATCTTCTGTGTGTGTGTGTTTATTGTATTTACTACTAAGAATATACTATAATTATATATATTATTTTACATTAATTGTTTTATGACATAAATACAACTAAACAAAAGATGCACGCAAAGTTCATATTGTCAATGAGATTTTCTACATAATAAATAAGTAGCGTACTTTTTGATATTAAAATTAATATTTTATTATCAAAGATCTCTTGCGTGTTATTTCGTTTTTCCTTTATTTTCTAAAACAAATTTCTTTACCAAATTTATATTCAAATTATACATCGTACATAAATCGTACAATTAAGTTGTCTAGCTTTCTAATATTCAACTATAAATTATCATTTACTTAGAACGCTTTTATTAACATAGTTTTTTCTAGCGAGCTAGAAAGCTAGAATTTAAACCAAAAATTATTTATTTTAATATATTGTGAAACAATAAGTTTTAAATAAGAAATATTAATGCCTTCTTGATTATATGAAAATAATATCCAGAATTTTTGACATTTTGAGTTTTTAAAACTACTACTTCTGGTACTTTTATTTGAATAAATCTTTATGTTTATGTATTAATATTAAGTATTGTTATGTTTCTAGAAAAATGAAATTTCTCTGTTGCAGTTTATTTTGTACGTTTACTCATCTTATATAAAGTTGAAGAAAATATAATATATACTATTACACCTAATTATATCATAACACAATGAATCTTAAAGTATTAAAAAAATAATAAGGCCAGCAAAAACTAAGAACTGAGTATATGTGCAGATTATTAAACAAATTTTTTTTTAAATTATTTAATCTTTTTTAAATTATTTTAAAATATTTTTTAATTATAATTCAAAGTAAATTTACAATTTGAAATTCTACATCAAATTGGTTTTCATCTTTTACGTAAAAACAATTCTTTTACTTCTTAAAAAAATTCTAAAAATTATTGCGAAAAAATTATTTAGGAGTCAAGCCCAGATTTTTTGCATTCCATGCGGATGCCTTGTCAATTCGGCTAATGTACTTGGTGATATTTCTCGTAATGTTCAAAGCACGGAATAATCAATTTTTCCGTTTGCACGAATTCTAATGAATATATTAAAATTGTAAAAATCCACAAAAAACTTTTTTTGAGACGCATTTTGATCTTAAAGCAAAAAAGGGAATTGTGTAAAAGATGGTGCATCCTTAGCATGTAAATACGGTAATGCACATATGCTTTATTAAATATTCTATCTTAAAAATAGTTTAATACAAAGTACATTGATCATCGAAAATATTACGACTAAGGTATAAAATCTGGATTTTTTCTTAAAATTACGAAACCCTCCATAATCGGTGTCAATGGTATATATTCCTCGGTGGCGAGTTCTGCTCTTTCCCCGTAAGCCAACAATACTGGTGTAGTGTGCGTCTGAAAGCCTGTTATAGTCTTCGGTTTGCCTGCTTGACCGACGACATCAACGGCTAGTCCAACTCTCACCGGCACAGCTAATGGATTCAACTCTTCATCGAACGTCACTAGCATTCTGGGTTGCATCGCAGCGGCCAGTGTATATAAGAGATAGTGCGAACGGCCAAGAATAACTAAAAAAGCATTAAGAAATAATATTAGCAATAAGTTTGCTTTCTATAATGAGAATATTGAAAATCTAAAGAAATTTAGCTATCTAAGAAATCATCACTTTTGTTTTTAGAAATCTACGATTCTAATTTAGAAACCTAGAAGTTTTTTTAAATCTCTCTTAATATTATATTAATTAATATTAATTTAAATACATATTAATTTTATCTCTAATCACAATGTTATATTGCTTTATAAACTTGCTCTAATTTTCTTTTTTAAAAAAATTTTTTAAACAAGCAGAGAGTATAGATAGTTGATTTGTTCAGTGTTAAATATTATATTTTTGTATTTTTTATATTTAGTAAACTAATATATATACTTACTATTTTTTACATCCAAAAAACCAATTAGTGTTGACAAAAGACCAGCGAGAGCAACAGGACTCAGCAGCTGTCTGTCGCTATGATAGGGAGATAAGGTGAGCGTACCCTTACCGAGATGAGTCAAACCTTGCGCGATACGCACCATAAAGAGATTGTTAGGATCTTTTGCGTGAAATTGAGCGAGTTGTCTCAACATGGCGGCCAGTCGCGCGTTATTCGTGCCAGCGCCAACCAGGCCCATAGCGAATATTGCATTATGCGCTACTTCTGGATCACTGTCATGTGAGAATTTGGACAGCGTATCTAGAATGTTTAACTTTGGATTCGATACCGAGATGAGACCCAAAGCCAGAGGCACTGAACGGCGGATAACGGGCTCGCAATAGCGTAACAAATGACCGAATGTCCTGTATGCCATTTCCGCTCCAATTTCTTCTCCCATAGCAATTAGAGCGATACCGAGGACGGCGATAGCTTGCTTTGAACTAAGATCTTTCTCTTTTTCTTCTTTTTTCTCTTCCTTCTTGTCCTTGTCCTTGTGCTTCTCTTCGTGTTTCTCTTTCTCCGGTTCATAATGTTCCGAACAAATGTGCAACAAATGTTGAATCTTAAGGACGTTTCCTGTGCCGGCATATGCGCATACTTCTACTAGTGTTGTTGACATCGATCTGAATGGCTCGTGAACTATTTCCAAAGCCGCTATTATCGCCTCTGCCGCCTCTTGTTTACCTAGGAAGCACAGACCTAGACCGAGCGCTAGGAATCGCGCATACGTATCTTTGAGATCAGACTCGGACTTATCCATCAATGTATGCATAATTGCTGTAGTTACATAAGCGTTGCAGGAGCCAGCTGCGACCATTCCTAACGCCAGACCAGTCATGCCTAACACCTCCCAGCTCGATTTGACGTCACTAAGAACAGGTGTTAACAAACCCAATACAGCTTCGCGGTTCGAACCCGCGTATGCAATACCAAGACCAACGATGGCACCGATTCGCATGGTATTGCTATTATGCAATACGTAATCAGAAAGCAGAGCTAAAGCAGGATCGCACTCGTTTCTTACGCCGCAGTTGACGATACCGCAAGCCAATAAAGCACCAGACTTAATGTAATCTTCTGATGAATAAAGATATTTATCTATCGGCGTTAGACCTCCATCGACATCCCATAGTAAGATCAAACCTAAGGATGCAGTTGCACTCAGCATGCCGTGTTCCTTGTTCTTGTATAACCATTTATTACCATCTTCGATTAGGAGTTTATCGTGACCAAACGCAGCGTTCACAAAGCCGTTTACAAAACTTGCTGCGAGATTCTGACGTGCCGAGTCGACTTGGCCTCCGCCAAATGGAGGACGTGAGTTTTCTAAATGAGATTTGTAAACATCTTCAGGTGTTTTTGGTTCCATTATATCTAATTCACGCGCTAAGTTCAAGAAGTGATTGTTTAAATGAGAATTTGACATTATCTCAAAAAGATCGTCGTCTTCTACTGAAGCTTCATGGAATTCCAGAAAAATCTGCTGACGACCCAGCATGAAGGCTAATTGTTTTTGTATGGAGCTAAAAAATAATTTATATAAATTATCTAAAAAAATAAAACTTATAAATAGAATAAACTAGAGCCTTCAGATAATGACATGCAAAATTACTTCAAATTAAATTATTAGATATTTAAATAAACAATTTCAGCAAACTTTACTTACAGATCTTTACAATTTGTAAAGATAGACTCGATAAGTGGTAAATCATTCAATTGCATTGCCAATCTGATTGCTTGCGGATATTGTTCAAATTTTCTGTATAATTTACAAGCGACATGAAGAAGAGTACTGTTCTCTGGATCGGCTACATAAGGCACGCAGCTCGTAAGATAGAGACATACTCGTTGATACACACTTTCGTCAATGTACTGTTCTAACAAATCGAGTCTTTCAATCTCCATCAATAGATCGCATGCTTCTGTTTCTGCATTATGTGCCATATTGTATGGCACAATCTGATGTACCAGTGCAAGCAGTTTCTTGTTTGTTGCTTCAACATTAGTGTCTGAAACTTCGTCCCACTCTCCTGCCAATTCTCCAGACAAATGTCTAACATATTCATGCCCCCATTCACCGATTGGCAGTGCTGATCCTGTTAATCTATACTTTAAACACTCCCGACCCTCACCCATGGTCATTGCCAAAACTGAAATAATATCCGAACATAATTCCTTGCATTTGATATCAGTCATCTTCTCATAAATATTCTTCATTGTGTCATAATGAGGGCGCATAAACTTCAGTGGTTTTGGTACACTAGTCATTGATGTTGTTGATGCACGAATATGTGTACGCAAAGATTCCAAAGCTGGATAATGCAGTTTTGTGTTGACATCTTGCAGGCGTTCCACAAGCAGAGTTAATTCTTCCTGTAGAAGTTTATCCTCTTCTGACTGAAAATCATAATCAAGTTCTTAATGCATATATAACTTTTGTCTAAGGATTAGTTTTACCAATTAATTCTGGTCAACTGTACATGACTAATGTCATTGGTCAATTCCAATAGAATATGTTGATTACATTGATCAGAGATGATAAAACTGGTTCTAAGTGTAAAATAAAAAAGATTGATTTTTTTTACATAATATATAAATTTAAATAAATCTAAATAAATAGACAAGCAATTGTATTTATTTTTATAATTTCAAAACAAATAGCATAAAAATAAATTATTTTTTATTAATATACGAATAATAAAAGTAGAGATGTTATTGGAACAAAAAAAATGTCTCTTGTTTTACTCTGTTACACATGCAAATAACACATTGATAACCATTTTCTCCTTTTTTCTCTCATATAAATTAATTTCTTACCAGTTCATTCTTATCATCTTCTTTTCCGTTTTTTACTTCTTTCATAACAGGTTTTGTATCAGTTTTGGTACTTTCTGGCATTTTATTTCCGGTGTTTCTAATCGACGCAAAGTAACACTTTTCTTTGATTCTTCGATCACACTTTACAGGTTGGAATGATTCTAAATGTATTCATGAGCTTTCGCGAGTCACTCGACATATGAATATATAGGGCTATGTTCCGATTCCTCACTCGGGTATACTTTATCTTTATCACTCACTAGTTATAAAACAAAGATAAAATGACACTCGGGTGGGGAATCGGAACGCAACCTAGGGGTGCGTTCCGAGTTAAGGCCTTCTGGCCTTCACACATGAAATTACTTAAGACCGTAAGGCTGGATCCTCATGCAGACACCGGCGCTTTGACACCAAGCGTGATTGGTAAAAAGCAGTGAGGGTAAATTTACCTTCACATTTACCCTCACTACCCGCCAATCAACGCTCGGTGTCAAAACGCCGGTGTTTGTATGAGGATCCAGCCTAAAGCCCCGTCTAGAATACATGAAGTAAGCCTGGCGTAAGAAGTAAGGCTGGATCCTCATGCAGACACCGGCGCTTTGACACCGAGCGTTGATTGGTGAATGGCGGATAGTGAGGGTAAATGTGAGGATAAATT
>QVOB01007390.1:0-33206 GCA_014839585.1 Pseudomyrmex concolor
ATAATAATATTAACAACAATATTGGCATTTCATGCCCGTAAGAAAAATTTTGTCAGTGAATCTGTCTATGGAATATATAAAAAAATTTCTCTTTCTTTCTTAAAATTATCAAATGAATATCTCGGATATCCGATACATCTCTAATATATTATATGATTATGTATATATGTATATATATATATATATATATATATATTCGATTATTTTAACATTATTGCGCTCGCCCAGAAAATTTCAAAGTATCACTTCTCAAACTAGCTTAATCGTTTTACTGACCACAATTGAGAAAAAAAAATTTATTAATATAACACTGTCTGATTGATGAAACTGGCTTAGTTCCTCTCCACATGTGTAAATATATAAAAAAAAAGATATTTTCAATTGATTTCTCGACAATCACGACAGCCCATTGTACAACATTCAGTGCCAATTTGGTTTTGTTCGCTCGCAAACAAAAATGTGCAACATAAAATGTAAAAGTATACGTGTGTTACATAAAAAAAAAAAAAGTAACTATATAGTAGTATCTTTACTTCTCACGCACACAACACACCCTCTGTATACTTTTGGTCACGTGTTCTCTATTCACGAATAATTTTTAACTTAAATAATAACGAAAAAATAATACAGGAATCAATCCCATCTCTCGACGAGTGGCGCATTGAGCGAAGAAAGGTGTTCTCTCTAATTTCCATTGCACGTAAAGCTAGGCTAGACGTCGGGTAGAGATCTGTCGATTGGCGTCGTGTATGAGGATGCTCCCGCAGCCGCCTTGTTGTCCGGGTTTAGTTTCTGCCTGGTGAACATGATCTGTTCCATTAACTCGTGATGGGCCTCTAATCGCTCGATGCAGTGCAAACATGCGGTCTTTGGCAGCGGGTCGTTCATATTTATCTGCAACACAGACACACAGAACTGTACAAACAGTTTTCATCTCAAATACGAAATGACATGTAAATAAAAACCACCAATAAATAATGTAATAATTCAAAAATACCAGAGCAGAGATGACATACACTCTCAATGATTGCGTATTACATATTCATGTAAGAGAACAGTGGATGTTCTCTGCTTATGCAAGATGAACGCTAAGACAATGAGAGTGTATTAAAAGAAAGATGCGCAAAAATCGTCCGGAACAATTCAAATATTCATTTGCGATGCAGTTTTGTGTGTGATCAGCTTCAGGATCTTCTCACAAAAGATGGGAACGAAGTTACAGGCGGAGGAACGCCTGTGCAAAAACAAATTCAATTGTGGAATCGCTCGTAGACGATTTACCGAGATTGGCAGGTAGGTGTTGATCTTCTCGGCGAGTTTCATTCTCTCGCCCTCCTCGCCGTAGATGTGGATCACGAAGCGATTCATCTTACTGCAGAGTCTGCATATGAACCCCGTGATCACGGCTTTATCCGTACTGCCCATCTTCTCCTCGGTGTGCGCGATATTTTTTTTTTTTTTTTTCGCACAAACTGTCGCTTCCTCGAGTTAACGTTTGCGCGGCGTTCTCGCACGACAGCGACTCGAACGAGCGTCGACGGGCCTTCTCTCCAACCGGGATCTCGGGAGGGCGATCGGACGTGCGTGATTTCTTCTTTTGAGATTTCAGAGTTTTGTTTATTGCAGCCTCCGCCAAACACAGCAGCGCGCTCCGAGCAATGCTCCTCCGAACGTCAGGAACGTACGTCGGTTCCGCGCGCTCCCTTCGATATATTATTATTATTATTATTACTATTGTTATTATTATTCCAGGTCATCCCCCTGCGTTACTGCGCAGTATTTTCGAACACGGCGGAGTTCGCGGTAAGGCTCAATTTTTTTTATTCGAGCGTCGCGTCGTCACAACGCAAAAAATCGAACGTAACCGCTCTCTCTCTCTCTCTCTCTTTCTCTCTCCCTTGGGGGCAACGAATTTGTACAATCCTGGCGATCGCGATTGAAAGAACGCGTTGTCAAAAGGCAGCCTTAGGGAGATGAGAAATCAGCTGTCTGTCAATGGCTGTCAACACAACACCGCGCGTACTTGGGAGCTACATGTCACTTTAATTTTCCTCCCAGGAACTTTTCTCTCTAGATCGGTTCTTTGTCAATTAAAACGCGGACAGTTTATTGCGCAAAAAACTAGAAAAAAAAAAAAAAGAATTGACGCTTTTATGTGAACAATTAATTAAATCAACGTGTAATTTTATCTCTTTCGAGCGAGGACAAAGAACACGCGCTTTTGTTTCGCGCGAGATTCTTATCGGGAGATACAATTCTTGTCTATAAAAAAAAAAAAAAAAACAATTACGCGTGAAACGAAGAGAGACGGAAGTGCCTTGTGTATTGTAACCTAAAAAAAAAAACGCCGCCGCGTATGTGCGAAAAGTTACACGGCGACAATTAATTAAACACAAGGGAAAAACGATAATCTTGTCAATTTTTTATTTACGTACGTATGTATGTTTTTTTTATTAAAAAACATTCCGTCATAAAAAAGTCAAGTGATTGCGAGTACGTAAGTACACGGGAAAATTGAGAATGGATTTTTAAATCGCGATGCGTACACACAATCGCGTGATTCAGCATGGCGGCGATCAGCTGTCTTCTGTCACGACGCGCATCCGCGTCGAACGTCGTGTGCGTCGGGTCTGATTCAACGCGCCCCGTTGCGACCGAGCGTGACCGGAGAAACGGCTTGAATCCGGGCCCGACCGAATTCCCGGGCCCGAGACACGCGCGGTGCGACACGTGTTTTCGTATTCCGCTTGTTTTTTTATTGTTTCTGGTTTTTTGTCGGTGAGAAATTTTTGCACGACGACGCGCGCCGTTCCCCTTCTTCCCCTCCCTTGCGAAGCGAGCAGCGAATGAGACGCGCGGCCTGGCCGCACAAAAGCAATATGGTGGTACCGTCTAGGGGTAAATCGGGGCGCACAAAACACGGGGTTGTTTGATAATACCGTGTGTCTTCTCGTTGGGCGACGTGCGTGTTTCGTGAAGCGCGCGCGAGAGTAATGAACTTGACGTGACCGAGAGCCTCTTGCCAGGCTGGAGAATTCGGGAACCATGTGCGATGTGTGCGTCGACTTTCACGATCTTCTGCTTTCCTGTGAGTAAATTCCTCGATACACACAGTGGCGTTTTTCTCGCCCGCACAATTCTCTTTCTCTCTCTCTCTCTCTCTTTCTCTTAACCTAACGCACCCGCGTGCTCCCAATTCCCATTCGCGAGGAACCGAATGATCCGACCGTATTCCATCCGGGAAGACGTTGTCGGGGAACGTCGATGTAACTCGAGAAGTCGTGCGTTTACTCCTTGGCCGGAGTGGCGTCCTATAACCTTAATCGCTCGTCCCTTTTTTTGTTTGGGAACTCGAGAGGCGTCGAACGATTTAAGCGTTTTATTCGGCCGAACGCTTTCTCTCCCGCGCGTCAATTGCACGTCCACGTAAAGTGCGAGTTGCGGGACTCCAGCACGAGGACGGATCGCGACAACCTTTGGTCTCATTGTTGAATGACGGAGTGAATTCTCGAATCGAACATGTGGCACGACCAGCAGCGCAACAATGTAATAGATTCCCCGCGAAGTTCCCCGGGAAACTTGTTAGGAAAATCGGAAACAAATAAAATAGACGCAAAGTTTTCCACAAGATCTAATGAGAAATTTTTATTTGAATAGTAAATTTTAATTTACATTCGTTCATTCTTTAGTTGACGAACGGTCGTCGAAGGAACAAGATGCGTTGGCGACATTGTGCGTAACGGATGTGGACACGACGCTACATTATGTGAACCAATGGGTGCAAAGGTAAACTAATTTTATACAGCAGACCTCGACTCAATTGCCTTTGTTCCTTTGTCAATCTGTTTACGACGAAGAAAATCGCACGCAAAAAAAATTAAATGACCATTCGTGTATCTCTTCTTCTTTTTTTTTTTTTTTTTCAGACAATGTATGTGCTGTTATCGCGAGATCAAGAACTTCGATCGATTCATAAGGCTGACCCAGAGCGTTGTGCTCTGCACGCTGCAACAGTTGCAAGCTATACAGCAAAATGAGCAGCGAGACGAGGCTGCCAAGGACGTGAGTGGTCCTAAGGAGGGAAAGGACGAGGATGAGAAGAGCGTTAAACGAAAATCGGCCGACAATGCGGAGCAGGCGCAGACGGAAATCCCCTCGAAACAGAACACTTGGTCGCAGCAGGACAGAGAGCGATTGTTTCATCTTCTTTCGAAAATTTTTTTACTCAACTTCCCGCTCTACATCGCCATGAAGCACGGCGGCGTGATAAATCCTCTGGCTCCTGTTAAGGTGAGAGAGACTTCGCGTCGTTCGCGGATTGCAACAAAATGCAAATCAAAATTCGCAACCTTTGACAGGACGAGGGTGGCTATTGCGAGCCGCACGATCCGGAAGTACCGGCGCCACTGATCCGCGCGGTGTCCATATTTTGCCACCAAGGCGGATTCAATTTGATGTCGGCTTGCTTCGATATGGAAAGCACACTGCCCGTTAGCCTTGCGCATTCGATGGTTGCGGTTATTTGCAATCTGAAGCTATGGTTGAATTACGCGAGCGTGATCCAATTGTTCATACCGTTGCGCAGTCGCGTTATGAAGTACATGTGTCGCTTGGGTGACAAGGAACTGCGCACACCTGCCGTCAGAACTATGGCAGGTAAGTGTACAGACGTGTACGATTTGAAAAGATGTACGTATCAATACAAAATTGATCTTTCTTTTTTCTCTCTGCCTCAATACACATAAAACTTGTTTTTTTTTTTTTTCCGCACAGATTTCATGTGGAGTGCAGTGAAGGATCCGATAGACGCCGTTTTACCAAGTTTCGATCGAGACGGACTTGATTTGGCATTTAAATACTTTACCAGCACGACTCTGACCATGAGATTGGCCGGTGTCGCGCAGATAAATGCTCACATTACCGCGTCGAACGAGCTCTGCAACAGCGAGACCGTTGCCGAGGTCGAGCAAGTGGGACACGCTCTCGCTGCCTGGCTGACGGAGAACAACATCATAACCCACATATTCGGACCAAATCTACATGTAGAAGTCATTAAGCAGAGTCATATTATATTAAGTTTCTTAGCGATGGAAGGTAGAATCACATCCTCGGACATGGACACCATGTGGCAGGCCGCGCAGTTGAAGCACTGCGGCCGTCCTGTGTACGATCTGTTGGCACCCTTGGTCAAACATCTAGCTCCTACACCCGTGCTTCATCTGTACTCCCTTCTGGGCAAATTGGAACCCAAGGACCACACGGAACAAAGTTTGTTTTTAGCGTCAGCCTTGATTAAATTCATTTGGACGTCCGGTCGCTCGGCTTATCCGAGAGGCCTGGTGATGAAGAACAGAGAGATTCTGAGAAGCACCAGTGGAGTGGGCGGGAGTAGTAGTAGCGATCCGAGCGGGATGGACGGCAGCAGCCCGGAGGATGACGAAGAGGAACCAAGTCCGACGCTGTCCGACGGACCGTCGCCTAGGAAACAAGCGAGAACTGACAGCAGCGACGGCGAAGGTACACTCAATCGTATTATCTCGCATTAGAGTAAATCTCTTAATGTGGTCTTTAAATTGAATGTATGCAACATTTGCAGGGCATTACAAAGGGAAAACTCTCACCACCACCACGATCGAGTCGAGTCTCAATGAGATCGAAAGTCTGAATTCCGATAAATTTGAATATAACAGAGAATTGATTAAAGACTCATCGACGAGCGCTGTTCGAGACGAGGTAAAGAATAAACAAAGCGGATCGGACGCTGAAGCCGACACAGAAAAGTCCAATACGGAGGAGACTTTCGTGCACGAAAAGAAGAAGAGAAAAATCCTGCGCAAACGAAAGAGACCGCAAAAACGATCTTTGAGCGCGGTTGAGAAAACATTAGAAGACATCGTTGGTCAAGACGTGAATATGAAATCGAAGGATTTGCTCGCTGATGCAAAAAGCAGAACGGAAGATGTGCTGAACGGCAGCTTGGACGTGGGCGCTTTGGCTTCCTTGGACGAACCAAAGGGTATTGACGCGTTAGATCGCGTCAAGCAACAAGCGATGGCTTTGGATCCAAATGATCAACAGGTTCCCACTACAGCGGCGTTGTTGAGACGCGCCAACAAGAATAAATATAGTATGTCTATAGTAGGATACAACGTGGATCGAGCCGATTCCGCGGACAGTTCGCACGACGACGATAGTGACGTAGCCGGAGTGCTTGCCGCCGCGGACGGTCCAGGTGCGGTTATATCCGAGCTCGCTGGACTGGTGCACGCTACTGGTCCCACATTTCTGCCCTCGGGGTTGGACGAGATGCTGTCTGACGAAGAGGGCTCGTACAGTAGCAGAATATCGAATAAAAGTGAGAAGAACATGGCCGACTTTGACGGCGAAGAAAGCGGCTGCGAAGAAGAACTGGCCCAGTTGGCTGCGCGTCATCTCACCGCCATCCAAATGCAGGCCTATCATCCTCATCATTCGCACTCGGCCATGACGACTATGAGGAGATCGGTCTGTCAACCGCCACAGGTGCGAGCTGCTCGACAAACCGCCACGAGGTTGAGCTCGCAATTTAACTTGGACACGGTTTGCAAACCGGGAAACACATTACTGTGGGATCTTCTTCAAGACGATAAAATAGGCCAGCTAGGAGAAGGCTTGGCCTTGGAAGCAGAAAAGGCTCTGTGCAATCTCCTTTGCTTCAATGTCGATCGCTTAATTCCAATGAAATTCATAGAAGGCTGTTTAGAGAATTTAGCGACTAATCGCTCTGTAGTGGTTTCTCTAAGACTGTTACCGAAGCTACTTGCGAGCTTTCAGCAATTCGGTGCAATGGACGCACACACGATCACGACCTGGGCTGATCGCGAGCGCGGCATGATGAAGCATTTCTTCAATAATCTCAAGACGTATACTAGCACGGGGCCGAAGAGTAATTTATATTCGCATCAAACGGAAATACAAGTTAGACTGCAATTTCTGTCGTCGATTTTCTCGCCTTTGGGTTCGCCCGACTGCTTTCGTTTGAGTCTTGAGCAAGTAGACATATTGTGGCAGTGTTTGTCGCAGGATCCGATCTGTGCGGACGAGCTTTTCAGTTGGTTGCTTAGTCAAGCAAAATCCACGGAGCAACACGCCTTAGGAATGGACACGCTTAAACACCTGTGCATGCGCAAATTGCCGAGTTTACCACCGGAGACCATCAGCATGACGGGCTTGAGTCTGTTTCAACAATTGTGTAATCTGGCGCGCCTGGCCGCGGCGCATTTAGATAGACCGTTGAGAGACGTAGACTCGGTAGGCATGGACTTCCTGTGGCGAATCGCTCTCAAAGCAAAAAGCACAGATGTTAGTATGGCAGCTATACAATATCTCAATGGTTACTACATGTCGCGACAGCTGACACAAGAAGCAGAATTCGTTTCGCAGTGCATGATGCACCTCGCGGCGGCCAGCGCCGATCTCGAAACGAACGAAGAGGCTAGTTTACGCTGCATACAGCGCGCTCTGCTCCTGCTGAGGACACATTTGGAAGCCTTTCGAAAACGATACGCCTATCACTTGCGTCGCTGGGTGCTAGAAGGTAGAGGCGCGGCGAGCCACGTGGCCATGAACACATCCGAAAAGGGTCAACAGTTAAGAATCTTCGTGCAACCCGCTGGTATACCAGAAAAGACAAGCTTTACTCTTCTTAACACGGACTACGTGGCGGACTTACGTGCTGAAGTGGCTAAATGGTGGGACGATACTCAGAACGCTCAAGAAAAGTCCACGACTTCTGCGAATGCTGCTCAAAACGGTGGATCAGTCTTGGGATCGTTACTTACCGACGGTCCTATCAGAATGATAACTCAAGGTCAAGAATTAACCATCGATTTCGACGAAAAGACATTGCAAGAGATGGGTTTTAAGGACGGACAATTGGTATTTATTTCACCTGGCGCCAGTAGAAGTAACAGCGGCGGTGGTCGTTGCAGCAAGCGAGACATTGATTCGCCGTCGTTATTACCACCTCCGCCTAGGGATTCCTTGCCGACCTTGCTATTGCTTCGACCGCAATACTTCGAGCAATTGTTCACGCTCATGAGAACTCTCAGCGCTATGAGAACAACCGTGAAAGGTGGCCAAGAGATTCCTCATACGAAGGCTCAAGTGCTCTCGCGTAGAGTTTGGGACACGCTCACTTTATTGCCCACAAGTCCGACTCTGCTTCGAGGTTTTCAGAAACTCGGCGAGATATCTCTTCAGGAATTGCTCGATCCAGCGAGTCCGCAGAAACTGATGTACTCTCTTTACATAGTCGAATCCTTAAGCCGACGTGGCACAACGAATCAACCGTCGTCTAATAATACAGCCGCGTCGACTACGACGCACGAGGGTGGCGGAGACGCGGACGACAATCACGATGACAAAGAGAAGGATGTGGCTTGGTCGACCTTATTCGTGCAACACGGCGGACTGCGGCATTTGTTCGATATCTTTATGTCAGGCTGTTTAGAGCAGGGAGACGGCAGTGAGTGGCAGCAAGACTGCCTGGCCAGTTTGCTGAAGCAGCTTTGTCATCTTGGCGTCGTGAAGGAAGAGAAGAAACGCAACAAAGCAGACAAGCAGCCATTGCTGGTGCCTAAACTCAGTGAAGCAATGCTGAGAATGATGAATGTTGACACCGTTATGCCGAGAATTACAAGCATCCTGAATGACGCTTCGCTGCCGCTCGATCCGAATCACTACAAGACGGGACTTTTCGGCCGATCTCAGGTGATACATTACGCCATGGCCTTGTTAGTTTGTTGGGTGCATAGCAATCCGGCCGTCAGGCAGTATTTGTTCTCCTCGTCCGAGCCGTTCGGGAAAACCTGGCTGCGCAGATTGTTGCTGGAAGATCCCGAGCCAGCGGTGAGACGCGAAGTCTGTACAGCTTTGTACAGATTGTGTTTAGGCAGTACCGGCGAAGACAATTCCGAAAATTCAGACCAATTGCCAGGATTAATAGTGCCCATGTTGAACACCTTGTTGGAGCATCTTGTGATCGCCGAAGCTATGCAACCTTCTCATCGCAAGCCAGACTTACCACTGCATTTGCATCCTGCTCTGGACGACGGGAAAGAGCCTTACGGGCCAGCTTGTAAGGACTATTTCTGGCTGGTGTGTCGCCTGGTGGATTCCCTCCCGGACGAAGCGATTCGTGACAGTTCGACGGACGAGACTTCCGGCACGACTATCGACCTCGAGGCACTGGCTATTCGCGTGATCGATTCTGTGCTCAACAGAGAACATCTGGAGACGCGACATAACACAGTGGAGGACGACGCCCTAGTCGGATTGCTTAATCTCACTTGCAACATAATGACGCACAATCCTCCTTGCAAACAGGGCAAGATCGGACAAAATCTGCTGAATCAGGTATTTGACTTTTTGTTTGCACTACCGAGTCCGAGAAGCAAGCACATGCCCAAGTGCAAGAGCCAAGCGTCCAGATCGGCTGCTTTCGATCTTCTGATGGAATTGGTGAAGTCGGCGCCCGACAATTACAAGATACTGCACGAAAAGCTGCTCGCCCAACATCGTCCCGGGCCGCATTCGCCGTATCCGTGGGACTACTGGCCTCACGAGGACGGGCGTTCCGATTGCGGATACGTAGGCTTGACAAATCTGGGCGCGACTTGCTACATGGCTAGTTGCATGCAACATCTGTACATGATGCCGCAGGCGCGCGTTTCCATACTAGGCGCGGATTGCAGCCGAGCGAACAAGCATCAGCTGACGCTGCGAGAACTGCAGAGAATGTTCGCTTATCTGTTGGAGTCGGAGAGAAAGGCGTACAATCCGAGAAGCTTTTGTCGCGTGTACACAATGAATCACGAGCCTCTGAACACAGGTGAGCAGAAAGACATGGCCGAGTTTTTCATCGATCTCGTGTCCAAGCTGGAAGAAATGACGTCCGATCTGAAGAATCTGGTCAAGACGTTGTTCTGCGGCGTGATATCCAACAACGTTGTTTCCCTCGACTGCGAACACGTCAGCAGAACACTAGAGGAATTCTATACCGTCCGGTGTCAGGTGGCAGACATGAGAAACCTTTACGAGAGTTTGGACGAAGTTACGGTTAAAGATACGTTGGAGGGCGATAACATGTACACGTGCTCGCAATGCGGCAAGAAAGCACGGGCCGAGAAACGAGCGTGTTTCAAGAAGTTGCCGCATATATTGTGTTTTAACACGATGCGCTACACTTTTAACATGGGCACCATGCTGAAAGAGAAGGTCAACACGCACTTCAGTTTCCCACTTAGACTAGATATGTCCGGTTACGTTGAAAAGAAGCTCATGCCGCAACACTATCAGGACGAGAAGAAAGCGGCGTCAGAGAAAAGAAAAGCCGAAAACGACGGACACCCGACGTCCTTGTTGGTGGACGACGAGGAGGAGGAGGAGGAGATGGAACATTATCAGTACGATTTGATCGGCGTGACCGTTCACACGGGAACGGCGGACGGTGGGCATTACTATAGTTTCATCAGAGATCGCACGTCACCCAACAAGGATAAGTGGTTCCTGTTCAATGACGCTGAAGTTAAGCCGTTCGATCCGAATCAGATCGCGGCCGAGTGTTTCGGCGGCGAAATGACCAGCAAAACGTACGATTCGGTGACAGACAAGTTTATGGATTTCAGTTTCGAGAAGACCAACTCGGCGTACATGCTGTTCTACGAGTGGTGCGCCGATCCCGGCGAGCAGACAAAGGAAGAAGAGGCCACTGTCTCGAGTCCTACGGCCGATAATACCGACAACAACACCGGTCGATCGTCGACTTCGCTGGTGCGCAACAATATGAACAAGTTGCCGCCGTTGGAACTTAACAAGGAGCTCGAGGATTGGATTTGGCAAGACAACATGCACTTCTTACAAGACAAGAACATATTCGAGCACACGTACTTCGGTTTCATGTGGCAGATATGCGGCTACATACCGCAGACGTTGCTGTCCGTGCAGCCGGACATCACGGAAATGTCCGCTGAATTGTCCACGTCGTTCTTTATGGAGACGTTTATACACGCGAAGGAGAAACCGACGATGGTGCAGTGGGTGGAGCTGCTGACAAAGCAGTTCAACGGTTCGGCCGGTGCGTGCGCGAGATTTCTAGAGCGAATGGCTGGCGATTCGTGGTGGCCTATTCAGATTCTAGTCAAGTGTCCTAATCAGATGGTCAGACAGATGTTTCAACGACTGTGCATTCACGTGATTCAACGATTGAGATCCACTCAGGCGCCGCTGTATCTTTTGTGCGACGAGGAGAACGACGTTAACACCGTCGGCACGCGATCTTGCGTCACGCGATTCGTCAGAATGTTACTGTCGCTCATGGAACACGCTAAACAACATCTCAAGCATCTCACCGAGTACTTCACGTTTTTGTACGAGTTCAGCAAAATGGGCGACGACGAGGCTGTCTTTCTGATCAGAGTACAGGCTATCTCTACTATGGTAAACTTTTATCTTGGACATAAGACGCACGAATTCGTTGACGCGATCAGCGAAGAGGAAGAGGAAGAGGAAATCGTGACTGTGCCTTCGGAGAAACTCCGACCTGCTTCTTTGGACAAGATGATCACGCTGATAGCATATCTGGTCGAGCGCAGTAGAGGACAGGATCACAGACTGGCTTTGTCACCGGCGGATCTAAGCGCTGTCGCGGGCGGCAAAGGCTTTCCTTTTCTTTATCAACAGACGCGAGATGTCATAAATCTCGCTCAGACCAGAAACTTGATCCAATCGTTGTGTCGTTGGAACGACAGACTAGCGATACACATCGTCACTATGATATTCCAGGCGATAATGAAACATACCGACGTTTGCCAGCCGTTCTTCAAGCTGCTGACGTTGTTGACGGAAAGCACGGGGCTGAGCGGATTGCCGTGCATGACTCAGCTGATTCTCAGTCGAGTGTGGGAAGCAGCGAGAGTCGCTCCGCACGGCGCTCTCGAGTGGTTGGCGCTTGCGGTTACGAGGAGCAAATTGGCCCACGCCTGGGTGCTGCAAGGACTCGACACGTGGCTTCAACACTTTCTTCTCGAGCACTCCAATCAAAGAGTCCGTTCAGCAGCAGCCTTTCTCTTGGTATCGTTAGTTCCGTCTCCGCACTTCAGACAAGGTTACCGAACCTCGCATCGCGTCAATCTGGCTTGCAATCCCTCCAGAGAGCTCCAACTTTCGTCGGAAGCTACTCTGATACTGCATCAGATATACACGGCGCTCTTGAGGCTGTTGCAACCCGCGCGGCATTACATCGACATACAGACTCACGGTACAATGAAGCTCACTGCCTATTTCGCTCTACTCACGTATTGCGCGGTCAGTAAGACCGAAAAGTTAATGGTGAGTAAACCATTTTATATTTATTTTTTTAATTACCATTTATATTTATTTTTAACTTTTAGTAAAAAAAAAAAAAGAGACAAAGATTATTTTCATTGATCTAATCTACACACGATTGCTCTCCGCAGTTCGGTCAATATCTTAACGACTTATGGACGCTTTTCCATCCGAAGCTTTCGGAACCGAGCATTCCCGTGCATCATAACAAGCAAGCGGTCCTCTTGTTCTGGTACCACGTTTGCTCCGATTGTCCGGAGAACGTCGCGATGATACTTCACAATTCTCACATAACTAAGAATATTGCATTTAATTACATACTGTAAGCGCCGCATTTTTATCTCTTTTCAGTTTTCTTTTTTAATGTAAAAATTTATTTTCTTTATATTGTTTCTAATTTTTTTTCGATAATCGCAGAGCCGATCACGAAGACCAGGATGTCGTGTTGTTTAACAGAGTTATGTTACCCGCTTATTACGGCCTCTTAAGACTTTGCTGTCAACAGTCGCGCAGTTTCACAAGACAACTGGCTGCGCATCAGAACATTCAATGGGCTTTCAAGAACATCACTCCTCATCCTACACAATATTCGACGGTAAAAAGAGCTCTTTTGTGTTTCGCATTTCTTCAAAACGTTTATAACTCGAATAAAATTTATTATTTATTTTTGTTGTATAAACAGGCGGTAGAAGAATTATTTAAATTGATGCAACTGCTAGTCGCGAGACATCCCGATCAAACAGAACAAGAAGAGGCAGATATCGCATCCTTTAGAAGAGGCACATTGTCTTCTTACTTACAAGGACTCGACGGTCGTTCGTGTTGGGCAACTCTTATTTCTGCTTTTCGGTATAACTACAATGTTGTTCTTTATGTAATTGTAAGATTTCTATACGCTTTTTTTTTTTTTTTTTTTTTATACGCCACTGCCTACCGGCCAGGGCTTCCACCCCGACCAGTCACAACTCCCGAAGAGAGTTTCCATATGCTAATGTAACTTCAATGTAATAAATTATCTATATTTCTGTTTTCCAGAATTCTCATCGAGTCGGATGACGATCGTTTGTACGTCGTTTACAACGGCGGCCTGAATATGGCCCTCGAAGCGTTTCACATGCTGCATATCATGTATCACGAGGCAACGGCGTGTCACGTTGCCGGCGATCTCACAGAGTTGATCGCCATCATTGTCGAACTCGTGCGCTGTGTTCGTACAGCGAGAGACGGGCCGGACGCCAGAAACATCATAATCAATTCCAAAGAATGGCCTGACGCTCTGCGAAAACTGGCGACGCTATTGAACACGTACAATCCACCGGACATGAGAAACTTGGCTATAGATCTTTTGAAGGAATTTGTCATGCTCGTTCCTTCCGAAGCAATAATGGCGTTAGCGCCATTACTCTCACACTGCCACGCAGCTCTTCAGGAGTCCCATGCGGCTGTCCCGCCTGGGCCGTATCTTCCGCGAAGGTCCACTCCGCCCGGAAAGCTGGCCACCCGACCTACCAGGCCGATGGTTCAGATGGCGGTATCGCAATCTCAGTTGGAAACGTCGAAAGGAGTAGATCCGGAATACGATAACGCTTTGCTTGAGTTTTATTTGCCGTATCATGAGCTGATAGACGTCATGTGCAGATTAGCGATTAATCATGACTGTATGACGGAGTCGTTAGTAAATTTAAGCGCCATGCTTGGATTCGAAGGTGAGTGTTACGTTACACGTTTTATTCGCGCAAGAAACGATATTGTTGAATACTTAAATGTTTCTGACGTTTACAGGTGTACCTTTGCACTTGCCCCTGTTCCCGAGACTGTGGTTAGACGTGCACGCTGCCACGCACTTAGACAGAAAGCACATTACGTCTCTTCTTTGTTCTTCCTACACAGTTGATTACGTGGACTCTGTGTTACTTGACGAAAGATCGTCGTTGGGAGTACCGGCGATACATTCTTTTCTCAAGACTTTCTTCCCGAAGCTAGCCAATCACGTGTTGACCGAACAGACGTGTCTGCTCATCGACAATCTGGTCAGCTCGCTAACGGCGAAGGTAGAAGCGGTGGACGTGGAAGCCTCGGCGCACAGATTAACCGGTGATCTGCGCGCTCTGGCACTCGTTTACAGCAGTAGCACAAGACTGAAACCGCCTGCCAGCTTGCTGCCGGCTCTAGAGACTCTGTTGTCGAGAACTCGAACTATTACAGTGAAGGAAAACTGTTCCTCATCGGAAGTGGAAACGTCTTCAAAGAGACGTAAGTTGTGCGGCGACAGTGAAACGTCCGATAAGGATTTATGCGCGCCTGCAAAAGATGTCGATATGGAGAACAACGTTTCCGAGGCGGAGGTCGATAAGACGGACGCGGCGAACGACACCTCCGATTCCGGTGACGACAAAACCGCCAGGCACAAGTCGTCGGGCAATAGTCAAGCGGAGGCGATTGCCACAAGCGGCACCGTGTCGCCGCCGAGTCTGGTCACGACCTCCAACAGTTGTACAAATCAATTACGCTCGTCGGCCAATGTGTCGTGGCTCGAGATGCTCGAAAAGACTATCGTCGATCTCCAAACGATCGTGCAAGTGCAAAGCAAGAACAATTAAACTTTAACGACAAAGTGTGCGGATCGTGTATTAAATAGCGTCAGACGAATCTGATCAGTTCTACGACGTGTAATTGTGTGTGTGATCTTTGGCGCCGATAGAGAGCGAAGTTTACGATGTGTTTTTATTTTTTTGCGCTCGTTTAAAAAAAAAGTCAGATCTAACTTGCATAATACAATTAGTATATATAATACATCATTATATATATTATATATATATATATATATATGTACATGTATAATGCGTCTCAAGACCGCGATTTACTTTTCGAATATTGTAGGAGAATAAGGTATTTTCATTACTCGACTTGTTAAGTTAATATTAAA
This sequence comes from Pseudomyrmex concolor, assembly GCA_014839585.1. Lineage (NCBI taxonomy): Eukaryota > Metazoa > Arthropoda > Insecta > Hymenoptera > Formicidae > Pseudomyrmex > Pseudomyrmex concolor. Next base: position 15,293 of record QVOB01007390.1, read on the forward strand.
AACAAAAAAACGAAAAAAACAAAAAAAACAAAAAAAAGGGAAAACAAACGTCAAAAAGCCGTACATTACAGTCGTATATCTGACCTGAAGTTTTTTTCGTCTAAAAATAAAAATACAATATTCGTTAGTGCTGTGAGATATATAGATTACTTATCATTTGTCTCTTGGCAATGGGAAAACAAACATAACGCGTGCACTTAAACGTGCAATAATTAACCTATCCAGTATTCAGAAAGCGCAATTGTGACTAATAGTTGAATTTTAAGATGAATCCTGCGGCACTCGTCACGCGACAACACACTTGCTACATCTTGCAAAATGTGTGAGTTGTGTGTGCGTATGACGTCGGGGGGGCGAGAAGATTAAACGAGTACGCTATTTCCTGTCGATTGAAATTTGAGTCCGCACAGAAATCAAGTTGCAACTTTGATCCATCTTCTCGCTTCCGACCTCACCACCTGACGATCGAGCGAGTGTCGAAGAGATGTCGTCAAAAAGAAAAAGAAAAACAAACACACGCTATCGAGAGAAACTAACGCCGCAGAATTATTTCTATGTACAATTTCGTGCTCTTCTTACTGTGTGTGTGAAAGGGATCACAGGGTTTTTAAGAAATCATTTAAGAGAAAAAAAATCAAGGAAAAAAAAAATAAATAACGAATAGAGACAGTGATGCTCGATCATTCGATGAAATTTATTTTGTACATGTGTATCTTAATCTGTATGTTTTATCCTTTTTTTGTCAAAAAATAAGATAGTGTATTAAAATATAATGAATTTTTTTCGCAATATTTTTCTCTCTTTCTTTCTCTCTTAGACTAATTTTCTTTCTCGTTGGTTTTTTTTTTTTTGTTCTACTTCTGTTCGCAGACGATCTGTTCACACAGACATCGGAAAAGAAAGAGGACAATTACGATGCGTATAAGTAATTAATTTGAATGTAATGATCGTGTTAAAAAAAATCCACATGCGAGAAACGTCTCCGACTCGTCACTTGTTGGAGTTTAGAGTAAGTTAAGTTTCTTCTTTTTTTTTTTTTTTTTTTAGCGAACTGACAAATAGGTTGTATTTATTTATTTTTAAATACGTCCGCGCGATTATTGTGTGTGCGAACTCTCGGCGGATCGAACGCCGTTTCGTTTCTTCGATCGCCGCTCAATTACGCTAAGCCTTTTTCTATCTAACGTTAGAGCGTGTAACACACGTGTATTATGTGTGTGTCTGTCACACAAACGATTGCGAATTGGTTTTAACTTTCTCTTCTTTGCAATCGCCTTTCTCTCACATCACGAATGAACAATCGGTCGCGAAACTCCCAACCGAGCGAGAGCTCCGACATATCTGTTAAAAAAAAAAAAAAATCCACACTGCAGTCATTTTTCAGCACGTAGCGTTTTTTCACACGATCGTCGCGAGCTTGCAGTTCGGGATTATAATGGCACTAACGTCGCGCGCGATACAGAGAGAACTCTCGAGACGAATTGTACAAATTGTTGTACGGTGTGGAAATCGCTGCTGAAAGCTCTGCATTTCGATCGAGAGAAGTAAAACGGTGGTTTGTAATGAGACCTCGGAAGTTACAATTTTTTTCGACGATCCTTGCAAATAACTTTGTGATAGAAATATTCAAAAAATAAAAAAAAAAAAAAAAAAAACAGCAAAACGAAGCTCAGAAACGAAACATCTGTGTATAAAAAATATATATATTGGTCGAGACTCTGGGGTTCAAGACACACAGGAGAAAAAACTTTTCCACATTACAATATTATACCAATCACAATTCTCTCTTTTCTCATTCTCTAAATGTCACCTGCATAAACGATCCGTATTGTATAATTATTGATCTATAAAAGACACTACAAAAGCGCGTTCGATAGACGATCGTTAAGAGATGCCTATCCCCCATGCTTTGACGCACGTAAACAATACTATCTTTAATGTCGCTACATCGATGTATAACTTGTAAACAAAAGAGTGAAAAAAAAAATCGAGAGAAATATCGGCTCTTTCTTTCTCTTCTCTCTCTCTCTCTCTCTCTCTCTCTCTTTACGGTGATTGTAAAGTCGTTTATTTGATTTTCTTTTTCAGCCAGGCCAGGTTTTGCGCGCGCGCGAAAGAGAAAGAAAATAGTATATATAGAGTGTACGTACCTAGGACGCGAACACACAGATCTTTTTAATTGCAATCAAATCTAAAATTGAAAACTATATGTACACGCATACAATATGTACACGTATGTGTACGTATAGTTTTTACATTGATTATAACAAACGCGCCGTTTAGAGGCAGATCTTTACGATGGTAGAGACTCATCTGTATGTATAAACACACGCACATTACCCACGTACGGAAGAAAAACACGCAGCAGACTCTTTTTTTGGTTTTCTGCAAGATACTTTAGATCCAGACAGCGCAAGAGACATCCGAAAGATGTCCCAAAGAGAGAGAGACGTCTATAATTGCTCCAGCCATATCTTTTGGATTACCTTTGCGCTGTCCGGCTTTTGTTCAGAACATATGAGTATATATATGTATGTATGCATGTATTATTAAGAAAATTTGTCGAGACGAGAAGAAAGAGGATGAAAAACACGTCCGTAAGAAAAACAGAAATCGCATTAATTAAGCATTTACAAGCACATCATTTACACACGTTTTGATCATTGAAACGCGATAAACCACAGCGATGTTTTCCCGCGTGTCTCTCTCACTCTCTCTTTCTCTCCGAGAAAAAAATTGTATCGCAATTTCTAACGAGACTAAGGCGAAAAGAGTTTCACTCGCGATTATTAAAAAAAAAAAAAATTGTCAAGACTGTAAAAAAAAAACTTTTTGAGCGCGTTGTGATTCTTTTTACTTTCCGGATCATCTCCCTACGTCACGTGCCGTTTTTCCGCCAGATTTGTATATCTTCAGCATGTGTATCTGCATTATCCTCCCGTTTGCGCATCTCCTCATTATCTCATTTTAAATGTGTATAGTTCTTCGAGCGATAATAAAAATCTCTTAATTTAAAAAAAAAAAAAAAAAACCAAAAAACGCATCTGTACACATTTTCTTGTTGTCCTTCGGAGAACGATGTGATCAGAGAGATCTATATATTGCGAACGCACTATTGTTATCTGCGACAGAAATTTACAAACGCTCTATCATTACATATATATATATTATATGAAAATAAAAAGGAAAAAAGATTAGAGAAAAAAGCGCCAAAGTTTTTATTACTTCTACAATAATTCTTTTTCACTTATCTTTTTTTATTTCCTTAAAATATGACAATCCAATTCCGTCTTTCCTCTCAGGCTGTTATTTTTTTTTTTTTCGCGCGTGACTCACATTTCACATCTTTATTATCACCGCGCGGGAGGATGTACCAGCGTATATTCTCATCCTCAATCACAGGCGATAAATTGGTGTGTCGATCGGTGTGTTGCACGACGTTATACGTGGCAACGGATATCGGATTCCGTCCTTTTTTTTGTTATTAACAAAATGCGTTTTTTTGTTGCTCCCGGTCGGGAATGCGCGATTTAAAAAGCGCTGCGAGTGCAAGTTATTTATTGCATACAAATTAACTACATATACATATTATGGATCATGTTCGTTCGCCAATGGATAACCTCTTCAACATGCTGTCGAGTTTCAGCGCTGGTCACGAAAAAGCCCTGAAGCAAGGCATCTACAATTCCGTCGCGCTTTTCTTTCTGTGTCTGGTCTCGGCGGCCGGCTATGGCCTCTATATCATACTCAGACCTTTCGTCAAGCCGCTTGTCTGGGCCCTGTTGTGCGGCTCTGTTTTGTTCCCTTTCAAGTACTCATTGGCCACTACAGTGCAATCCTGGTTCACCAAGAAAGAAGCCTCGCATAGTCCCCTGATCGTCGATATCAGCCTCCTGCCTGTACACATATTTGACAGTGTGTCCGAGAAGTTGGGCTCCTTTCTCTGGTCCCACAGCAAATATATTATTGGAACGGCCGCGCTGGTATTAGGGACTATAGGCGTATATCACTATACTCCCACCATACTGACATGTCTTGCTTGGAGGATCATTCAGGCATTCACAACTGTCTCAGGATTTTTCATTCTGACATGCAACATTTACACGGTATATAGTTCATCTTAATATTTAATACACATATGTATCCAGTCTTCTGAATACTTACTTGAGTTTTATCTCACAGGTTTCTACAATACTCATAGGATATTTGATAGTTCTGTACGTTCACTGGACACCAGCGAATTCCACTCGTTTCCGCTATATGTCTTTTGTGATGTGGTTCATTGTCAGCATGTACCTCTCAAATATGGCTGGCGCCTACAGAGTCCTAGTCTTTGCCATTCTGCAAATTCTATGCGCAGTAGGATTTGTTTATGAAGTGTTGCTGATCATGGAAAGCCAAGAGCTGATCAATGGCAGTCCTATGACATTCTCGGAAGCTGCGCGTTTTGCTTTAACCAATAATCTATTGCCAAGCTTACAACAAGAGGACAAGTTAGCTCCACTGAAGAGTGACGAGCAAACGGACGATCTGAAAAATAAAGAAAGTACCGATGCATCAGGTTGTTCTAAAGAGGAAGAGGAAAAGTCTTCGAGCGTAGAGGAAATCAAAAGAATTGCCAGCACACCGAGACTCGGTGTAAAATCAATGTCTCTAGATACGGACGCCGTCGGTCTGTCCTCCGCGATGCGCAAACGACCTGCGAGTAGCAAACAGTCTCGCGCGAGAGCGCGCAATCGTTACTTACTCGGCAAACTGAAGACCGAATTACGAGGATCTTTCGATATGCAAGACGATGAGGAACTTGTCGATACCGACAAGTACATGTACGGAGCGGTTTACGCGTGCATCGGTATGCTTCTCTGGAAACACTGGTGGATCGTGCACATCCTCGTGATCCCTTTGGCGTATTATATCGTGAAGCAACTGGGCAATTACTTCGGCTTCTGGGATATGATATACAAGTATTACGACTGGGTGCTAAGAGCGGTCAAGTCGTGGTGCTTGGAACGACATCAAGCGCTTTTGCCTTCTAACATCAGAGGTCTTTACAAAGTGAGCATCATCGTGGACGAGAAAGTGAGGAACATTTTAAAAAGCTCCGTTGACGCGGTGGCGACAACAGCAGTAATATTCGGCCTGATTATCTTCATTACCTTCACGTCTATTTTTATAACGATACAGGTAAACAGCAAACGCTCACATATGTTAATCCGTACAACAAGCCTATTTAACTATTGGACTGCAGGTTTACGCGGAGGGTATGCATCTCGTTCAAGTGACAGGAGAAATATTGAATTCCTCTTTGATGAACAATCCCGATATCGAATGGATGCCAGAAAAATGGGAAGAATCTGTCAACAGTGTTTTAGATAACGCTTATACGTACGGGAGGAGCGCCATATCCGACGGAGTGAGATTTATTTGCTTGTTTTTCTCTTCTCTCAACGTGAGTTTTTGGGTTTGACTTGATGTTTTAATTTAGATTCGAGGTCTCGTGAAAGATCTCGAACCGGCAAAAGCTGAGCTGATGGAGAAGAAAGTTTTGGAACTCTGGGACCGTCTTTACCAGGCGTGGATGATGTCGAATGTGGACGAAACTTTCGTGGGTCCTACTGTAAACATGATGACCGCGTATTCCGCATGGGAGAATTTCAAAGAAAGCGTAGGAACGCCTTTCCGTAAGTATTCTGGTTTGAAAGGTCTGTTAGACTGTATTTTCTGAATAAAAACAATTCTTTGGAATTGCTATTCTCTCTGGGAAATATCGTATTTCTATTTTTTTTTTTTTTTTTTTTTTTTTATTCAATATGGAAAGCATACAGAATTTCGTCAAGGAAAACATCGGCATCTTCATGTCCGTGCTCGATTCTATCTGGAGTATTGTCAAAGGCAATATGTCTGTGATACTAACAATTTTTACAGAGTTATTCTACATCGTGCTTATGAGTGGATCAGCCGTACTTAATTTCGTTCTTAGCATGGTACGCGTAAAACTCATTTTCGCGTAAAACTTTATTAAAAAATTAAACAATATAAGAATTTTTCTCTTTTCAGGTTGTGTTCTTTACAACTCTATTTTATCTTCTCAGTTCTAGCAATAAAACTTACAAACCCATCGAATTGGCAACGATGTTCAGTCCTATCAGTTGTTATAGGTAGGTTTTTAAATATTCCTTTGCATGTGTAGTTTTCGAAAAACGTTCTAATTATGTTTTACCTTTTATTTAATTAAATTTTCCAAGAAACCTTTATTTTTTTTTTATACAAGCGCACGTAACACGGAGGGGTAAGACAATTTTCGTATATAATACAATAGAGTGTTCATATTTCCACGTGTGTGAAAATAATATTGTATTCTCCACAAAAAAAAATTATTTCAATATCCCTGAGAGCAAGTAAATTACCTTTTATCAGGTTCGCCGTAGCGCTACAAGAAGCGGTAATTGGCGTGTTTGCGGCCACTTTTAAGCTCGCCTCTTTCTTCGGCATGTGGACGTGGTTCATTCACAACTTGTTCCAAGTGAAGATTGTTTACTTGCCGTCGGCCTTGGCGACTATGCTGGGAGCCGTGCCGTTTTTAGATGCCTACTTCGCTTGCATTCCCGCCACCATTGAACTTTGGTTCACTCGCGGCTCGATGACTGCTATCTCGTTCTTTCTTTTTCATTTTCTCCCGTGTAACATAGTTGTGACGGAATTCTACAAAGAAATTAAAGGGTAAAATTGTTATTTTTTAGTACGTTATTTTTTAATTATACAAATTTCCTATGTATAATTTTGCTTTTATTACAGCGGCGGACATCCTTATCTAACAGGTCTGTCGATAGCAGGCGGAATATTTTGTTTAGGTGTGGAAGGAGCAATTTTTGGCCCTCTGCTCTTATGTTGCATCATGGTCGCCATTAATTTAAGTCGACGTTATCTGCACACGCCCGAGGAAGAAGTTATACTTCCAGCGTATTCTTCCAGCGTGATGTAAACCAAAGTGATGTGTTACACTTCTTTCTAACAAAAAGATCTAACTTTTGCTTATTAACACTATTGTGAGCTACGGGCTTGGCTCCAGCGCTTTATCTTTTAAAAGTTAAAAAACTTTGATAAATATTTTATGAAAGTTAAATAATGCTGCACAATGGCTGGAACATGCAGACAGTTTATGTGAAAAAATCGCGTTTTACACATTTTCATGTGATACTGGAAGCTAATGTTAAGAGCGCGCTTGCGTTTGATAGATCTAGAAAATATTTAAATTATAACACAAGAGTGAAATAATTTATTTATTTATTTATATATTTTTTTAACCATTTCTTGGTTTAGATAAGCGATATTTCCACAGTCTTCCGTGTTCTTTAAGAGATACATTTAAGAAATGCATTATAATTTAATTTATAATACACTTATTAATCGCCACTTGAGAAAAAATTTTATTTATTTAAAGAGCACCGTATATAAGTACGTTAATGTTTTTTTATTTCTGATATATATATTGAATACTTTTTTTGTTGTGTGTAAACAAAAAATTATGTTAACACCATGTGATTCTGACTTCAAGACTTTAATGTTTTATGCGTATATTATGTTTTAAGTCTAACCGTGTAACCAAAGATATAATAAATTTTTTCAATATTTTCGTACGTGTGTTATGTTTTAAATTAAACAGTCCGTAACGATCGCATTGAAAGCGATCGAAGCATTTATCTTCGACAACAACACACATAAACCAAATGTACGTAACATGATAACTGTGATAATTGGTGGAACTATAATTGTGCTTATTATTCTTATCGGATACGAAATTTACTTGCACTATGATAGTTACTTTTTATCAAGGACAGTCTAAAGGGTATGAAAGTTGAAGATTAAATAAGAAGTTCAATTTGAGCAGTAGAAAAAACTTTGTGTATATAACATTGCTTCTTAATTTATAAAAAATTTTAGATGCTTTACGTACAATTGATACGTATCACTTCTCTTGTGCAAAATAAGTATCATCGAAAAAACTGTCAAAACTGTCGATGTAAACGTCAGACAATGTGGTGAGCACTATGTTTTGTCGCAACACGTCGGCCGTTGTTGCTTCCTGCGAATGGAAAACAATTTCTTTCTCGCTTTCAAACATATGGAAGCCATTTTCGGAAAAGCGACCGCGTATATTGCCCACTTCTAACCACACGAACAGCGCTATGTTATCTGTTGATAACACAAGCTTGAAGTCCGGATAGTTGGACAGTTTTCCAGGTAAGTGTTTCTTCTCGACTCTCATCTGTGAAACCGGAATGTCAACGGTGGTAGTTACGTGTCGAACATTTTATAAACACAACATCAATTGATTGCTTACAGTGACATTGGCTGTTGGTACATCTGCATTTTTCAACGCATCGGGATATATGTAATTGACCGGCGCGATTAGAGATCCAGTTTCGTTCGTGAGAGATAAAGCGGCCACGCAGGATGTTTTCGCGGATTCCAATGATCCACAAGCAATTTGCGCTAGATACGCGTTCAACCAGAAGGATGCTATTTTCGCGGCTTTGTTGGATTCCTTAAACGAACGATACAATCAAACGAACATCCTGTACATGAAGATGCTGTTACTTACTATTGTAATATTGTTAAAGGACATTGTGGATATGGGTGTCATGGATCTCCAGTTGTAAACGCGAAGTTTTACCGAACAATTTCTTAACGTGTGCAATCGGTCGGATACAACATGTATCGAAATTTCATTGGAAAGAGATAAATATGACGTAACGATAACGGGTGCAAAAAAATCCTGGGCGTAGTAATGGAGCATCTTCCAGCGACCGTCGAAGTCTGTAGCACAAGTGGATTTTGGTGTTATTTCTTTTTTTTTGGTATGTTAATTTTTTATTTTATCAATTACCTATGGAGGACCATGAAGGGGCTTGCCAAACGTCGTTCAACTGCCAATAAAGCGCTCCCATTGTCATACCTTCGCCCATGGAATTCACGTCGGATTTGGATTGCCTGAAATTTTCGGTTTCTACTTTTACGGAAACAGCTTGATTGATCTGGCTGAGATACACCAAGTTCTTGAAATCTCGCACGCTGTTGTTACTTTGCGGTATAGCGAAGTTGTGCGAGATCAGAAACCGCAGATATTGATTGCCGAATGGCAAATGTTGCCGATGCTTGACGAAGTCACTGTTCATGTGAAAATCCTTGAGAGTTTCCACGGCACTCGCCAGTGTATACATCGACGGCCAAGATTGAAATCCGTACTCGGAGCAAAATCTCGGCCGCCAGTATATAGTGATGTCCCATCCATTTCTGAGATAGTTGTAATAATGAACTGTAAGAGACGACAAGCGTTAATACACTTGAATTTTTACAATTTCTTTTGTAAAAATATGTTGTATATATTACTGTCGCCGTAAAAATTGGAGTAGGGATCTACGCCGGTGTAATTATACGTTTTCTCGTACGCTCCGTTGCCCGGACTAGATACGACGAACGGTCTTACGGGATCCAGTTGCTCCACTTCTCTCTTCAGCAGGTCTACGTAAAGCTTGACATAATCTTCTCTGTAAACCGGAGCGGAACCGGTGCCGTACCAATTTCCGTAGAGCGCCGCCTCGTTCTCGTTATTGCCGGCCCAAAGCACGATGCTCGGATGGTTCTTCAAACGTATAACGTTCTGCGTCACTTCCTCTCTTACGCTCTTCAAGAAGGAATCGCTCGTGGGATACATAGCGCACGCGAACATGAAATCCTGCCAGATCATGATGCCGTACTCGTCGGCGAGATCGTAGAACAATTTGGACTCGTACACGCCGCCTCCCCACACCCTCAGCATGTTCATGTGCGTCTCTTTGGCCGACAATAGCAAGTGTCTGATCGTGTCCTTCTTTGCGCCTAATTCGGGAAAGACACTGGCTGGTATGAAGTTGCTGCCTTTGGCGAAGATCGGCACGCCGTTTACACGAAAGTAGAAACTCAGTCCCTTCTCCATGGGCTCTTCCACCAGTTCTACCGTTCTGAAGCCAACGCGGTACGCTCTGGATTCGCGATCGTTCGCGGTTGTTACGTAAAGATTTAAATCGTACAGGTGTTGATCACCGTAGCCGTTCGGCCACCAACTTTCAACAGCATCCTTGCGGAAGAAGAAAATAGACGTCAATCAGATAACGTGCGACTACAAAACAAGGACTGACTTACCGCGGGCACGGTGAGCGAGAAGTTAACTTTTTCGTGCTGTTTACTTGTGTCGATTACGAACGAGCTGACATTGCTAACAACTGTAGTTCCCGCGTCTTCTAACATCGACGTCACCTGACAATTGAATCTTTGATTTTCTTCGCTCTTGCCTCGCGTTACTTCCAGAAATAATGTAACAAGGACGTTCCAGTTGTCAGCTTCTCTCTGTATATCGGTTGTAACGTCACTGATCAATATGTCGTTTACAGAAATCAAGTCGACGTCTCGCCTGAAGAAATTTAATTCTAGATGCAATATTGTTTTAATCAATTTTAATCAATTTGATTCAATTCGAATTCCTGAGCCGTACCAAATGCCGAGCGAGGGAAAAGCGGGTCCCCAATCCCACGCGAAGCTCGCTTGCATTTTACGAATATGATTCACGTGACACTGCCCGTTGTACTCCTCGGGTACGCAAACCGGCGGAACAACGTAATTTTTCTTTTGTTCGTTGTACAAATTCTCGGCTACTTTAACAGCCGAACGTAACGCAACTTGTAGCAGATTCGGTCCTTCCTATTCGCATTAAATACACGAACTGAATAAAGAATTCGAAATGAGCAAATGTGCGCTTCCGCAATTTCCTTACTTTTATGTGATCCGTCACGTCGAAAGTGTATCTCAAGAACATGTTCGAAGTCTCCCCGATAGCATGATTGTTCAAAGAGATATTGGCGAATGTGTCAATTCCGTGGAAAACCAAAACTATCTTGCGAGCGCTTAAAAAACCACCGCCCACTAAAAATTACACGTTTCGCGAGTTTTTAAATTACTGTTATTTTAAATAGGAGAAGGAAAAAATAGTTTTTTTTTTTTTTTTTCATAATTTACTTTACCGTTGAAATTTTTTGTGTAAATGACGGATTGATTTCCGACCCAACGATTGTTGACATCGTTTTTCCCCAACAGATTGTCTTCTATTATGCCATTTCTATATAAATCTGTGTAAATTCCACCAGGAACAGTCGCGTTAAAGTTGACATCTATAAATCAGAATATTTAAAATGTATATGTAGTTTATTTGTATAACGGAAAAAACTTGTTTACACCGATAAAAATAATCTGAAAACACGTAACAATTTCTGTGAAAATGATTTCTTACCCTTATCGCATCTTTGAGATAAGTTTTTATCTAGAAACAACACTTTTATTATATAAATGTTGAGTGAAAAAATATACACATCTCTTGTGTTTATTTGTTAATATATATTTAAGTACGTTATTTATTTATATATTTACCACAGATATTAATACTTCCACTCCAGAAGCCACTCAAAATTAGTTTGTCACAATATACATTAAGAAAAGATACGATACACAATGTCAAAATGAAAAGCTTCATATCGGCTATAGAAATGCATATGACGATTATCTGAAATAAAACTAAAAATTTTAGTTTAGTGAATATAATTTTATAATTTTTATCTATATATAAATATAAATAAATATCTCTGTTTTTATCAAACATACACCAAGTGGCAACAAATACAAAGATAAAAACTACAGTGATCTATATATATAACAATTCACTATCGTTTGGTCTCGACAATCGCGTCAGTCGCAAACACTTATTGTAGATAAATTGGAGAGCCACGTTGCGCTTTGGATTTTCCGTTTACACGTGACTGACGGCGGGTCTCGTACTACGGAGCGCGTAATGCATTGCCGTTGGTTGTCGTTCGCTCTGCACGGGATTGCCAAGATCCCGCCAGAAACACAAGGCTGTTATCCCGCATGAACACAAGGCTGTTATCCCGTTGCAAACGGTTTATCAATTGTCATTAATATTATCTATTATTATTATTATTATTTTGATTACGTCAAGCTTATCAATCCATACTCTTGATATAGCATAACAGTATTTGCGTCGCAAATCGGATTTATGAACACAAATTTCTATTATGCACAAAAACAAAACAAGAAAAAAGTATAAAAATATTTATATTTACATATAATTTATACACACACTCACAAACACACATATGTACGATATGTACATAATAACAATACTATAATTTGTTTAGAAATTAAGTAAATTAAATAAAAAAACAAACGTTGCCAGCTGATACTGTGTTGATTTTTTTGTATTATATTTTATTCATTTGTAGGTGTTCAATTTTATTGCGTGTGATTAAATTCACAGAATTCACATTTAAACAATGTGAGTTATACCTCTATTAAGTTAACTCTCCTCTTCGTACAAAATCCACCGAAACCACATCTGCATCTATATAAAAATTAAGTGCTAATTGGGTGTTCACTTTACAAATTTGATGCTCGTGACAAGTAAAATACATATATCGATCGGTTAGCGTGTCACATAGTGACTGGTCAGGATCAATCTAGGTCGGTTACGCTTACATCCTGATCAGTTACGTTCATATCTAGGTCACTTAGGTCACTTAGGTTTATATTCTGACCGGTTAGGATAACATCCTGATCGGTTAGGTTTACATCCTAACCGACCCAGAGGTGAACCTAATCGGTCAGGATATGAACCCAACTGACCCAGATGTGAACCTAACCGATCAGGTTGACATCAAGTCAGTCTCTCCCACTTTAATTTTAATTTCAATTTTCTGCCAAACGATTCGAACACCAAATGTTTAAATCAATCATCTAATTAGCACTTAGTTTTTCTATAAATGAATAATAAAATTAAAACATTGTTCTGAAATTAAAGTTTTACGCGACGCAACTTTTTTTATTTGAATATAGAAAAATAAACTTTTATTTGTAGTGCACATATAAAATGTACTTACATTCTTAATAAGTGTGAAAAAATACATGTAACAATAGACATACTTATCATTTCCAGATTTTCTGTACTTTTTCTAAAATTATTGTAAACATATTTCAATTCATCGAAAACTGTAATAAGCTTTATATATTCTTAATAGTTCTTTAAACTGATTTAAACTGATTGTTAAGAGTGAGATAGAAACAAGCAAATGAAAAAAAAAAAAAAAAAAAAAAAAATCTCAGAGACTTAAATATTTGCTATGTAGAAAAATAAGTGAAAAGTATTGAAAATAGGTTTACAGGTTCTGCTCTAGAACACTACATGTGTAAGTACCAACAGGCGTTGTAATCCGGAATGTTATAAATAAGTGCAGATATGAATTTTTAATATTATATATAATATCAATCATAATCGAATTAAATTAGAGAATTGGTAAGCTTACATCCGTGAATCCAATCAGATCTTGTGAGACAAATGCGTGAATGCGTATCACAAGATACGTACGGTAGTTGCAACTTCTTCTGTAGAACTGTACGTCGCACCTACATATAAAGAAATTCGTTATTTAGAAAAAGATGCATATTCTATGCAATAATTCTCTCTATGCAATCATTCCCCAAATATTATTGCCCAAAAGAAACGGGCGTTAACTCCAGAATCAGCTGGTTTATCAACACGTGGTCAACATTGCGTGCGACATATTGATCAATATTTATAATCATAAATAACAATAATGTATAATAATGCAATAATATTATTCATTATTATACGTATAAATTATCATTAATAAAACAAATTGAATAATATTATTCATTATTATTAGTATTATTGTTATTGCATATATATTATATATATATATATCACTTGCATAACTCGTAAAGTTTCAAAACATCAAGTTTCTTTTCATATCTTATTTAAGAATGTGAAATCAACGTTTTCTTTTTCTGATATTCGTTTGTTTATTACTAGACGAAAATTGATTTAAATAATCTATCTCGGAATCTTTCAGTTCACTGATTGGTGTGAAGGTACGAAAGGAAGTAGATGCGGTTTCTTCGGATTCTGTGAAAAAAAAGACTGCAGTTTTTAAGAGAATTTTTAAAATTTGAGCATCGCAGAGAGAGAAAGAGAGAAAGTTGATTTTTTTTTCTTGAAGAAAGTGATCCAGCAAGAGAATAATATATTGAACACAAAAATGCTTTTTGTTCTCAAAATCGTGATAAGATAATATTTATCACAAAGCAAGAACATTTTCAAATAACAAATTATGTAACATTGAACATACCGTGTGGGAGCTTTTTATTTTTCTTTCCGTTTATGCACTGTTGAACGTGGTCTTCGTATTCTGTTCCGATGTTTGTTTTGTACTTATTACATATTGCGCATTCGAACAGATTTTTCGCATCAGTCTCATCGCCACTTATTTCGAACTGATCGCAATCAGCAGCATGATCTTCTATCTCGTTTTGCGAAAACAACTTGTTGCATATTGGACAATTTACTTTATCGTCGCTTGTCGAAGTAGATACTTTATCAGTCTGATTTTTATTTCGCACATCAGACTTCTATACATGAATAAAGAAAGTTTTTAAAAAAAATTCAATATTCTACAGTAAGTAGTCACAAAAACTTGTATCTTTCTTACAAACTTACTTGCTTTACTTCGAACAAATCATCATCATCGTCCGATAACAGTAATTGATGCTCCCAGTTTCCGTTTCCATTCTCTATTCTTTCGCCTGATTCTTGCTTCTTTTGTTCTTCATCAAGCTTTAGCTTCTTTTCCCTGTTCCGTTCCTGGTCACCATCTTTGTCTGTCACTCTTTTCGTTTTTTTCATCGTTTCTGATGACAGTAGTTTTTCTCGTACTTCTTTAGATAGCGGCAGCGGTCGAATCACCACGTTCTTTTCCGTCGCGTCGTCTTCTTTATCGCTTTGCCAGTCTTCCAACAGTTCCTGACAAATTTCTTCATTCGTTAGTGAAGTATTTTTACTCTGACTCTTTGTTTGTTCAGTATCTTTGCTCTGCGTCTTCGGTTTCGACGCGGCGACGTTTCCTTTCCTTAGCCTAGATAAACTTAAACGTCCTTTAGGAATAGGAGGCACTATCCTTCTCGGATACGTCATCAATTCGGGCGACGTTTTCCCATCTTGTTCGTCGAGTTTTCTCTTAGAGCCCAGAACCTTTTTATGTTCAACGCTTGTTTCTGTTTCGTTATTGTTATCGGTGAGGGAATGAGCTATCGTATTCGACATTGATTTTTCATGACTGGCGAGTTGATTCGCAGCACGATCCACGTTGCTTGACTTACTATTAGACTGCTTCTTTTTCTTAACACGAGCAGAGCCGTGCTGCTTGTCTTCTTCGTCATCGGTTTCTTCAATCCGATCGGAATATTCTCTTATGAGATAATTCGCTTTACGTTTACTAACTCGCTCGTGACTATCTCGATACACGTATTCTGCTTTGATCTGTTCAGTCTTAGAGTCTGTTAATGATGGTCTATCCGAACTATTGTTAGCAGTGCCGACCTACAGAAATAAGGATAAGAATCAGAATAAAATTGAAGAATAAACATCCGTTTTGTTTTTTACACAAATATAATTTATTCAAATATGTAGTTTACAGTTTATTTAATAGTTATGGTTTTGTAAACGCTTACGTACACATGACGCGTATAAATTCTTTTTATACATATATATATAATTAATGAATATGTGTATAAATGGAAGTATCAAAGGTTTCTCTCCTCAATTCGTCAATGTTTCATTTGGCAACAAAAAAAGTGATGTTAATAGTCGACAAGTGGTTTGTAATATGTGTACTGACACAATATTATATACATTGTTAAATAATATATATATATATATGTATATATGAAAGATATATATATATGTATATATGAAAGATATATATGCACATTGTAATAACATATAGAAATATAAATGCGTCCTCTTGTTATACTTTATATGTACTATAATATAAATTGTACTATATATTGCATTATATGATAGTTTCTTAAAGGAAGATGCCGAATCATCACAGATTTAACAGAAAAAAAAATTAAAAATAAACAATATCTTCAGGGGAGTACAAGATCTTATATCTAAAAAAAAGAACTAATACGCACTTATTGCAAAATAACAAAATAAAATTCAGACTTTTAATAATTGGAAAATTATTAATGTAAAAGTTATGATAACATATAACGGTGCTCTTATCCTTAGTAGACACGCATACATGTAGCTCCAGATTAAAAAAAAAAAAAAAGAATTATCTCATACACTGATTAACGATACGAACAGTATGGAAGGGAATATAGGGTGGTACCGACCTGGATAGGTGACCCCCATTGAAATATTGAATTGGAAGAGGGACGCCAACTGTACCATAAGTCTGCCATTTCCTTGAGATGCTGACTCAAATTCCGTGCTAATTGTTCGCATTCGTCGGTCGTTACAGCCTTGCAGTGCTCGAACGGTGCACGTTCTCGAGCCAAAGGCCGATTTGGCTGTCGCAAAGGCACATCGTTTTCGTTGTCACAGACATCGAGCGGATTTAACTGCCACCTTTCTAGCTTTTGAACAACTTCGTCTTGTACATCCGCATTCTTTTCCGCGGTATTCTGACATTCCCGCAATATGTTTCCGGATCTCAATGAGAGAACTCGATTTGTACTGTGGGTCGAATTGGTGTTCTCGTGTGGTTTCTCAGATTGTGTCCCATCGTCATCTAAGTTCTTGCATCTATATGTAGGATTCTGTATCTCAAAACTGGGAGATTCCGGACTGTTGGAGCGACGAACGTTTTTAAGTTCCGATATGGTAGAGAAAGTTTTGTATGAGAAGGATGGTCTAGGTAGTCCTCCAAATTCTTGTGAATCTTCTTGTGCTGCGTTTGTGTCAGACTTATTAGTTTCCAGTAGGCACTCATTATTAGAATGTTGTGTAACCTATAACATTGTTGAGAAACTGTAAGTTTCTATACTTGCTTTCTCTTAATTCAAACTAACAATGTTTGAAAACCTGTACAAATACACTATATATATGTATATAGTCCAATTTCTGTGTTATATACCTTCTGAGTATTTTTAATATTTGAACCAGCATTTGATGTATCCTTAGACTCATTGATAAATCCAATTATCTGTTTCATTTGTCCATATGTAATTCCTTCTTCATATATTCCAATGTCTATGAAATATAGTCAATAATTATTGTTATATTACTACTTTGCAAATCTATAAAAATTGCAAAAGTCTAGATCAATGTTGTTTATAAGAATAATTTGAAAAGATCCTATCTACAAATAAGACATTCTATTTTATTACAAAAGACAAATGAATTCTAGCAATGTGTGAGAAATACAACTCAAGATGTTAAACAAATTTTAATTAAACAAATTGTGTCTATCAAAGTCAAACAAATGGTATTTGTATTATTCTGTTTTGTACATGAGATTACATAGAAACTTTATGATCTGTCACATGTGTAAACAAATTACTATTCTCTTAGTTATTTCAAATAACTAAGATTAAATAATACAAATGTTTTTTGTTACCAAAAGATAACATTTTCCTCTTATACATAAAATGTTTACTTGTATTCAATTTTGCAACAGGATTGTTTTCAAAAGAGAATTACCCGTGAGTTCTTTCTTCATTTTCTCCTCTTCAAGCTTTTCCTCCGTAGTTAACCTCTCGTTTTTTTCTCGTTCCATGCTACTCAAAATCTCTTCGAAGAATTTGCAAAACAAAAAGTTATTGCGATCCTTTTGTTCTCTACAAACGCAATAGCATGATCTATCGCAGCGCAAATTGGTCGTTAACAAAGGTGTAAATAAATCTTTTTCTATGTAATTATGCACATGCCTAGTAGTTATCTCCTTTCCTCTCTCTCTCTCGCTCTTTCTGTTTTAACTAATCAATATTTGTGATGCTGTAAAACGAT
>QVOB01007391.1:0-22079 GCA_014839585.1 Pseudomyrmex concolor
CTAGTATGTACATATATATATATATATATATATATATGTACATACTAGTATTACAGAACATTTATATATATAAAGTTTATGTTTCCTCTATTGCTAACTTGAAAAACAAGGTCGCGTGTAAATTTTTGTCACTGTGTATCGATCACTATATGTATATAAAATCCTGCAATCTCATAAAAAGAAGTGAAAAGTTACACGCGCAATTGTTGGCTTGTTGCAGCGTACAACTTACGAAGAAATCGAAATGGTGGAGCTTTGCGGTAGCGGCCAAGCGTCTTCAGCTATGGGAGTGATGGGTATCGGCTCAATGGTATCCGCGGCAACGTCCTCGTCTTCTTCGTCGACCACTACGACGACCGGCGCCTCGTCTTCGGTATCGGGACGCGCCGGTGTCCTCGAAACTCAAGTACGCGGTCAATGGTATCGTGTATTCGTCTCTTTAGAAGACGATTATCTTAGTATTTCTCTTGATGAAAGCTGCGAAACCGGCAACAATACCCTGAACAACGGTAACATCAACAATAACAACGTGGATAGCCTGAACGATCCGGACGTACCTGACTCAGTGGCGAACCAGAAGCGCGTTGTCCGCGTAGTTAAGAGTGACAACAACGGTCTTGGGATCTCGATTAAGGGCGGCAAGGAGAACAAAATGCCGATCCTGATCTCGAAGATATTCAAGGGCATGGCGGCGGATGCCACCGAGCAGCTTTATGTCGGCGATGCCATTTTGGCGGTTAACGGCGAGGATCTACGTGAAGCCACACACGATGAGGCGGTAAAAGCGTTGAAGAGGGCCGGAAAAACCGTTGAACTGGAAGGTAAGTGCTTTTTTCTCCTCGGACTTTTTTCGAAAAACAGTTGTGTCTCTCGTACTGAATTTGTACACAGTTTTTTGAGATTTTACAAATGTTTTTGTAGTAATTTATAGAATTTTTATCGTTAAATCTGTTCAAGATACATAAAGAACGTCATCGTTCTATAATAAATTGTTATTATGTCTGTTTTACTTGAACAATATATTGCATAGATATATATGCATAGATATATATACATATATATGTATTGCGGAAAACATGTATACAAGATATCAATTTCACTTGCGACACATACTTACTCCTTGACGACTCAGCACGTAAATTTCACAGATCCGTTTTGTGGAAGATAGATGCACCAAACTACACAAAACATTTTTGATGTATGCAACATTAAATTCCACCTCTTTATCCGTACTCTCTATTTGTGCTGTTTGTCAACTCTGTACACGCGCATACTAGAAAAGATTAGAGAAAAAAAGACTAAAGGAAGCGTATTCGCGAGCGTTATATCCAGGCTTTTAGCTGGATTGGTGTATCGGATGTGTGCAGCCGGCTGTAAAAGGTACATTATTTTTTTACTTGGCAGATCACTGCCCTGTGCCTTTTGCGCCGGAAATCAAGAAATCTAAAGATGTGCTGAAAGAAAACTGTCATTTTAAAAGAGTACGTAAGATATAAAAGGACTGCGATATTAGATAACGGAGTATGCATATATATTTCTCAGAAGTTTTTTCTCTGACAAGAGGAATACTTTTATTTTCAATAGTTAATTGATTGTTATATATAAAAACAATTCAAAAATTCTTTTGGGATTCTGCACATTAGAAAAATTGCTTGTTTTTGTATCTTTTATTAGACGCGCAATTGTTTCTTTATTTCCGCAAAACGCATTTTGTGTATCAATCGTATATAAATGATACATAAAAATCGAACTAAAAAATATCGTTGGAACTTAAATATGCAACGCATTGTTCGAGACTTTAAATAGCGCTCTGACGCGTTTTTCTTTTCTTCATCTCCTTCACGTATTTGTACACGTCATTACTTTATACCTCTGTCTGCGACTATCGTTTGTTTTCACCCGCGTCTCATATAAGGACACGCGTTTTTCTACACTTTGCATTTAACGCGTCCTCTACCGGTGCACACCTTACATTCTCTTCGACACGGGACGTTCACGGCATGTTTTGCCGTGTGATTGTACGTGTGTCTGCTGGCATCATTATTTTTCTGCTCGCATCTCAAAAGCTAGAAAAAAGCTGCAACGGTTGTTACCGAGCTATTCCAATCTGAAAAAAACTACCCCTTTTCCCTCCTTCGCTCATCATTGCGTTCGACCCGCGCGGAAGGGAGCGCGACAAAAGAAATTTCTCCTCTCTCCCCTACCGACGAATAGAGATCGTCCGGGTGACATATACGTTCAGATCGAAAGAACCACTTACCGAGCGCAGCAAATAATGAAGCGCTTTCAATCCCTCTGAATCTTGAATCGTTTCAGCGAAGAGAGGTACTTCTCGCTTCAATTTTATGCGGAGTGTTTAATGAGAAATACTTCGACTACGGAACTATTTGTGTTGGAAAAGCTCATTAAGGATTTTGCTGAAAGTTTGATTTTATGAATATAAATTAATAAATAAAATGTCTAAATTCTGCTTGCAAGAATCCTCGGTCTGGGAATTATAGAAAAAGTATAGAAAAATAATTAGTTATATTGGTTGTGCGTTAACAAACATAGTAAAATAACGAAGAATAACAAAGAATATGAAGAAAATAATGTGTCAATAATATTGACAACGAGTTGAGAATTCGCATGTTCATTCATGAAGATCGTGGCGGTTAAATAAGTCCGGTCAGGTGATGGAAGAAATTTGCGCGACTAAGGCGCGAAAATTATGATGATGCCCTCGCGATACCGATCTTCTCCGCCGAGTACAATACTCAACTTCGCGTGACTTTTCCGCAACAGTTATCTATTCGCCGCTCAGTAATCTCCGTGTCGGATCTATGAAATTCTGTCTGTGAGATATCGCGTGTCCTTGATTATAGATCACCGCGAACGAGTCGCTTAAGCTCGCGCGTGCGCTCAAACATATTATACACACATGCATACAATGCGTGTATATTATGTTCATTTAAGCATCGCGCATACTTAAGGGAATTATGCGTTGCGAAATTACGTAAGATAAAATTACACATTTATATTTTATATGACATACTATAATAAACACTTCTCATAACGCTTGTTTTAACGCATTAACTAATGGCTCATGTTATATAGCATGTTATGGCCGGAAGCGCACAGCAACAATTTGTCGTAACCGTGAGATAAAATGTTTTTTAGCTGTTGTATATGTTGTATTTTCATAAAATTTTGTTTTTCTGTTCTTTTGCGAGTTCGACATTTTCATCGAAGGACTTGGCGCAAAAATAGTCAAACTTTAATTATCTCGAGAAAAAATTGCAAGAATTTTTATGGACAATATAGTTGCAGTTTTCGAAGCAGTTGAAACATCATGAAAGTTCTTGACGTATGAAGAAGGAAAGGGAAAGGAAAGATGAGCAGATTGCTTGGCGTGTTGAGCGAAAGGAATTCCGGTCTGTAAGATTTAAGATGCAATTTCCTTGACGATGTCGCACGTTATTCGTCATGCAATATTCTTCAGAGAACAATGCTCGCTGAAAATTACACATTCCGATTGTTAAAGTATGTGAGAGAATTGTGCAAACCGATGATTTGCTTAAGACTAATATTAACCATAATCTAAATTCGCACCAGTTGCGTTATCGCGTTATACGTGTAAGTTTTATCCAAAAATAGACTTGTAGAATTTTAAAGACATAATTTTACGTTACATTACAGAAAAAAAGATAGGATATACAAAAATTATTAATTTTATATATTTGAACAATATACATATATGTCACACAAAATATCCAAGAAAGGAGACGACTTGTTTCTGATATAAAAATATCATTTCTGATATAAAAATATCAATAAGTATTTAGTTTGTTCATTTTATGATTCTACAAAATTTCTATTCACACACACACACACACACTTTATGGCTTTCTACTATACTATACTATGCAACATTCCATTTTATAGGTTGCATGGAAAATAGATATTTCTGCTGTTCAAAGTATCTCGTCATTGTCCACATAATATTTTACAACTATTTGTTTTTAAATCAAAAATATAAATGCTATAATAAAAATGAAGTTTTTTTTATCAGTTTTGTTGTTATTTTATTTAATTTTAACTTTATTAACTTTCACATATAAATTATTGATTAATAGTGCGTGAAAAACTTCTTTCTTTGATTGCTATAATCAGCGTATCAATATCGGGAAATACTAATACTTCAATGAACTATGTATAAATAATATGTAGCGCACGTATTGAAATGCGTGTAATACTAATCCGAAAGCACGCCGAAAATCCTAACACTGTGTGATGTTGATTAGCAAAATACAAATAATTACTCGTTCCTACGAACCAATTAGCAACGGATGCAAATTAGAGAGAGCGCTTGTTTTACGGTGTGTGCGCTAATAATTAGCTCTCCTCCTCTTCGTTAATTGCATGACAAACAAACGGCGATTTGCGCGACAATGAGCTGATGTCGATTGTAACTGACGAAAAAGTGATTATGGAACGATTATGTAACGAACAGTATGCGTGTATTTTTGAAATCTCGATAGCGCCAATATTGTTTTTAGCAGTACATCTTAATTGAATATTCAGCGATTAATTCGACGTGAAGTCGAGTCGAGATTTCTGATGATTAGATATTCCGAGGATGTGTCTGCCGCGTTTACGCGATTTCTCATCCTTCCGTAATACATCTTATTGCTATCGCGACTTATCGCATTGAGGGGGTAAAAAGCAAGGTGCGGCGACTTCCGCCGAAGTCAGGTCAAAGACGTTCTTTAGCGGGAGCATCCTTTCCCGGCATCTCGCGACTGTCGACGAGAAAATTACAGGCGAAATACACTCACGCGACGGAAATCGTAGCGATAGGAAGGAAGAAGGAACGAGAAAGAGAGAGAGAGAGAGAGAGAGAGAGAGAGAGAGAGAGAGAAGAGAGAGAGTGAGCGAATGAGGGTTAGGTATACTTTCGCGCGATGCCGTCGTTCCTCATGCGGATACGCCGTAAATCATGACGAAGTACCGTAAAGGACGAAATGAAAGGCATGCGAGACATTGCGGGGCGATATATAAGATCCCACGCGAGAGAGAGCGCACAGTTCATGCCTTATATCCGAGTCAGTATAGTATAGTATAACATGTCAGTGTAGTAAGTGTTGTACGCAAGCCGCTCTGAAGGCGAGTACAAGCTGTGTCATGAACATTTTGCTGCCGCATTTCCGCACTTATGATTTTCTCTTGCGAATCCACACTTAAGTTTCTTGCGCATATGTTAAAACTTAAAACGTAGTCGCACATGTTAATGCACTCGATTACATTAGATGTAACAAAAGTTGCATTATGAAAAAAAAATCATTCAACGTCTTTGGCGATTAAATGATTGGTTTACGAAGCAAATCGTTCGTATAGCATATTATTTATAGACGAAGCTGTAATTGTATATTCTTTGATATTCAGCCACAAGTTATTGCGTTTTTGTAATTATCATTGTGAGACCGCACGTTCGCCATTACATGCAAACCGGGGCAATTTATGCTAGTAAATTATCCCAGTGACGGAAGCTATCACTAGAACGCGACTCGAGCACGTTTGTGTCACGATATGTGATAGATTTTCTACCTTTGCGATGTAATGCAGTCACTGAACGCGTCACTTGTACTAGTCACAATACTTTCTTTCCACGAAAAATTATCATAAAACTTGCTCCGCCGCATATAACGATACCTACGATGATAATCGCGCTAATACTTATAATTAACACAGCGAATTTCTGCTCTCGACAGGTGTGAGGAGTTTCAATTATAGATCTTTGAAACTTTTCTTTGATTGAAATTAGAAGAAGAAAAATAACGTGTGAGAACTAGGAAAGAATTAATCTTCTCCTTAAAACTTTTCTCAACTGTCGGATTATTACTAATAGAGAATTTGTTTTTTTAAGCGCAAGTGTTCAAAATTTTCGTCTTAATTCTATGCATAAAAATTGACATCGTACGCATAAACGTTCAATAATAAAATTATAATAGATTTAACGTTTTTATATCGATTTCAAAATTTTTTTCAAAATTCTTTTAAGATAAATATAAACGAATTATGGTGGTTAAACTAGAAATTAACTAGAAATTACTTCAAAGACTTATGGAGTTTTTTTTAGATGCAAAAGTATCTATTTTTGTAAAATATTATGTTGTTATCGGTTAAGAAAATATTAATCTATAAAATATACGTCTTACTTAAAATTCAACCTCTTTGCCTTTATCTCTCACCTTTTATTATTCTTGTCCTCTCGCGGAGGCACATGGTCTTCGTAATAGAAGGTTAAATCAATGAGCCCTGAGAGTTAACCAGGGGCGCCGTAAAGGGATACAATAATTACTCGTGAAATGGCGAAACATCCGCCGTCGATGTTTCGAGCTAATGATCATGTGATTAATGCGGACGGTGAGCGCGGAGGGAGTACCTAATTAATCAGCATCAGAGCGATGCCCAACGTCTCAAAAGCACCGAAACGCGCGCTGCAGAATCGCAGACGATTTTCCAGCAGCCGTTCGCGACTCCATTGTGCCTGGGCACCGAATTATCTCGTGCGCCTGATAACCGCGCGCGACATACAATGGCGGCTTCTATTGGAACAAAGAGCGTTCGGCTTCGGCGCGATCGACCAGCCAGGCAACGCCCGACATCCAAAAGGAACAATTCTCATCTAATGAGCTGTCCTTATTCATCCACTCGGATTTTTTTAATAATGTATGTTTGTGTTTTGTACATTTTACTTTGTGTATGTGTGTAATAAGCCAGATATATACACATACTTTGCACAAATTATGTCGTGCAGCTTGTACGACTTTTTTATTTATTCATGTACGTATGACACATGTACTTCCTTCAAGAATTCTCAATTTTTGAAAAAAAAAAAAAAAAAAAAAAAAAAAAAAAAAAAAAAAAAAAAAAAAGATGTAAATATGACGACGCGCACATTAGTAACGCTGAAGTGTTATTAATTGAGATATATGTGGTACGGTGAAGAAACACGAAGGAAAATCGGGTATCGATAACGAGGTTAGAGATAGTAGGCAATCGCATAGGGTAGGTTACCTGTAACCGAGTATTCAGAAAAAAATATCAGCTTCCAAAGGTTCTCGACGGTCCTTTGCACGATTATTTTGGTGTTGTGTGTTGCGTTGCGCGCTCCCGATATCAATATTCATCAGAGCATGAAAAGCCGCTTTTAATATTCATATCCCCTGACCGCGTCTCGATGAAAAGTAAAGAGCTTTGCGGTCGGTAGAACGATTAGATGGATGTTTGCGGCTAGTCAAAGGAACAGGAATGCGCCGAAGATAAAGGTGAACTGTTTTTATTGTGCCGTGAAATACGCGTATTTTATATATAAAACTATAATAAAAAAATAAAAAGCAGTAAAAAAATGAGTTTCTTAAAAGCGCGTTGCTTTAATACCGACATATTATAAAAAGAACAAAAAATAATAGTAATAATAATAAACAAAACGCGCAAACAAGAATAAATAATAATAATAATAAGATTGTTACTATGTATATTAATATGTATATTAATGACTTGATGTATGACACATTGTCTATTAATTTGTTTTGCCAAAAACTATACATAAAATTGATGTGCAAAAATATTTTTACAAAAGCAGATATTTGATAAAATGAAAGTTGAGATTAATACGAAATTTACATAATTATTAAATTTTTCACGTTAACATGCACGTTAATCGACAAAATATTGATTGCAATATTAATTGCATAACTGATTGCACAACCTCTTGGTTCTTTCATTCACGTTAACAAACGGACTATTTCAAATAAATAAATTTTAAATAAATTTCTCGATGCACATGTTTGTTACGATGTTTTTTTTTTATGTCTGCAAGTTTATTTTATTTGCTTTTAATATGCTTTAATTACTCTGTCATATGTATTTTCTTAGGCTTTTTTATTTTGATTCAAGTTGTGATATTTGTTTTTAAATATATTGCATATATTTAGATTGTAGTTGCTTGCTTATTCATTAATAAGTAAAAACTGTTTTAACTTTTACGGTTTTACAATATATTTTGTCTATAGCTTCGCATATCTGTACATTTTTATAGATGAAGGAAAACTTAAGGACCACGATGTATCAGGAGAATTACGACGCGTTCTTAACTTGTTTGTCGTCTCGACGATTGCGTACGACAGGTGATGTAAATCGGAGCCGCGTGTTTCAATTGGTCTTTGAAGTTCGCGCTTTTTAATTGCCGAACGCCAAACGCCTCTGCTTTAATTAGAGAACTCTCGCGCCCGGTCGGAGGGATGAAAAACAAACTTCAGTGGCGCCGCAGTTTGCCCCGCGTCTATCATCTCCCCCGCGTCACCTCTTTCCTCTCATTGCCCGTCGTCGTCGGGTACCGCCAGCTTTCGAGAATGCTCTACAACCGACAATTTTGCAGCTTGGCTTGTTAACGGTGCGAAAAGGAAATTTTCAATGACCTGAATTAGCATGAAAACGTGCGTATGGTGGAAGATAAGCGGGAATAACTGTAGACGACCTTTAAAAAATCCGAATGCATTATTGCTTGAAAAACCGGCATTGTAATAGAGCATTTATTTTTTTTCACAAGTATTTTAGAAACAAACATTTAGTTAATTGTAAACATTTTTTTTATATGTCAATTTGCGCGGGTTTTTCTTTTTAAGCTTAATTTGTTACATAATAGTAACAAGAAATACACATGTGTGTGATATATTTGAACAAGCAAGTTAAAACTATTGAACGAGATTTGGTCATTCTGTATGGGACTTAAAGGATTAAGATCGTAAGTATCCAGAAATTCAAAGAGCGAACCAAAGCTCAAAAGATCTCGGAGTAGTTTCAAATAGTCCGACTAAATTGTGTCGCAATCAAGAACGGACGGACGTAAGTTTAAGCAAAGACTGCGCACGCCGACTTCAGTTATATGGGTCTAATAAGCTGTAGACTTAAGTCGACTAAACTCCAGATCGTAACAAACGGTCGCTCGTGTAGAGTTGATGTCAAACTATTATTAAAATAAACAAAATTCTCCCAACGTTATCTTGCGTTAAATGTATTTCGGAAAATATGCTAAGTGCGTGAATGGTTTACGTGGCAAGTTCGCGTCACGTGAACCAAGTATTGTGTGTATGTAAATTCGCAATTTCTCCTTCTCACTTTTTTAGTTCTTACCTATTTCTTGAAGTTTTAATTTGTTATATATATAACTTTTAAAAAAATCTTTCTCTAGATTTTTTTAAATTATGTTTCTATATTTTTGCTTTTTGTTGTTTAGATCTAATAATATTTTTGAATTTAATATCTTGTGCAATCTGCGATAAAAAATACATTCTCTCAATATAGATAACGTTATTTGTTATTATATTTAGCGCTGGTAGCGTTGGTCTTTAGAATAATAAATTAATTAATAACGAGTGATTTAATTAATACGGAAACTGATGATGGCCGCTGCTGATATACATATACGTGCACAAAATGCGACGTGTAGATTACGGCACAACGGAAAAATTCAATAATTTATGATAGATCGTCATCTTTCTTATCGGTCACAGTAGTAATTTTATCAATTCAAAAGTATTTCTATTTTTTTTTCACAGTTATATGTTTTTAATTCTATATTTGGCTTTAAGTTTTTCCTCCATAAAATAAGGTCTGTTTGCCATCATGTCTCGAAATCGATAACTTCGTTAGCTCGTGTTGTATGACGACTTTATCGGGATAGGAGTTTTCGTTTCTATGCAATTGCGCCTAGAGAAAAAGAAAGAAAGAGAGAGAGAGAAAAGGTTGCATAAGAGGGTGAGCGGGGAAGCAGCGCATTGGCCGATTGATTGACCAATGCATCATTCAACGACACGTAAGTGGCGCTTCCATGCTTCGAGATTCCATGCATAGACTTGAAACGAAAAGAAAAACGACAAGTGGGTCGCGCCATAAAGAATTCATGCTTGCTCCGCTTTTCAGAGTCCCGTGCATAAGTTAAAGGACGGCGCTTACGGAAAACATAGATATCTAGTTTAGTAGCATTTGCCAATGATTCGCGGTTTCGTTGACATTGTTATTAAATATATTTAATTTTTATAAGCATATATAAACTATACGCAGAATGTCAAGTTAACCAGTAGTTGGAAATTTGTTTAACAATCGATATCGCGATGCAATAAGATATTTTAATTTTTTTTGTCTCTCTTTTCTTCATATTTTTCTTCAAAAATATTTTATATCAAACGTCGAAAACGGTTCAAAGAGATTTTGGAACGTGGAGGAGCAGCAGCAGTAACTGCAAAGGGATATAGTAAAGCGACAGAGACGAAGGAGTGACTAAAAAGCGACTGAAATGGACGCATCTTCATGCAGAAGAGAAAAGGAGGAAAATAACAGAAAGAGAGAGGGATAAAGAGATTCTTCGCATGCCGAGTGGAGTCTCCTCTCGACTCTTTGATCCGTCATCCTCTGCCTTTTGTTTTTCAACCGCAGTTGTCGCGCTCGAAATAAAAGACTTTAAATGCAGTCCATACTCTCGTGCGGGCGGCATTTGGTTCTTCTCATTCCTCACTCACATTTTCTGGTCTCACACATTTACACGTACCACATCCCTTTCTTCCTCTCTCTCTCCTCATATTTCGTATAGCCTTTTATCGTCGTTGTACTTCCAAATCATCTATGAAATACAGAATGCGCGTTGCCTTTGTTTTCCGCACCAATGTGCATTGCGTTTTGTTTTCATCCAGATAGAACATCTTTTTAAAGATTCAAAGCGACAGCAACACGAATGATCGCGCGAATATTTTTTTGTTGACGGAATAAAGTGTGAAAGAGAACCATGTAATATCGGGGAAAATATATCTTATAAGAAAAAATAATGCAGTCTCATTAAAAAAAAATATAGCATGTTATAAATTCGTGTGTTGACTAGAGAGAATTTTCTTTAATTTAATCTACAACTTCTAATTTGATTTGATAAAGTTAATTTTGTTTTTTAACACATTCAAGCGTTGATTGAGTTTTTCTTTTTTGAGAAAAGTTTGCTTTGTGTAAGAAAATAATTTATTAACGAAAAACTATATGAAAAATTCTTTCGAAGACCGACCGTATTCAAAAAACTTGGTGAACTAGAAGTGAACAGCATCAAAATTGAATATCTGTGTTTCGCTTCGGGTTTTTCCAATTTTTTCTTTCTTTTCTCGCGTCCTTCCACGCACAGTTCCATTTCTTTTTTGCGCGAAAGTTCGAACAAATTTTGTACACACGGCCGATTGTGCCAAAAAGCAAGACAAACAGCACGCCATGGATTGAATTAAAATCGAATAGTCGGTGCAAATCAATGGGACAACAAAGCTGCATATATACGTAACGCCGTTACGGATATGGTAAAATGAGATGAGAGGACTGCGGTCAACATAAATTCACGACAACATTATTCAACCAAATATCTATAACGACGTTGTGAGTTTATACAATAATTCAACAATGATAAAATAATTTGTTATTCTACGTGTATGCGTTCATTATTTTTACAAATATGTATTAGTAACACATCTGTGTGATGTATTTTGGATATGCTGTCGATTAAAACATTGCTTCAAATCAAGTTACGGATATACTTAGCCGGATTATATTTTTGCGCAATTTTAATAAATATAAAATCATAATCTCGAAGAGCAATGAAGGAAGAAAGATATATAAAGACGTAATAGAATACATCTATTAGGTTTTAATTGAATTCTCCTGGTTCTCTTTTTCTCTTCTGATGTCTTTTATTTCGCGATCAGAAGCACCTGGATAATCTCAAACGTTTCAACAGTGTCGTCGATTCTTTTTTTGTTTAACAGTTTATCTGATACAATAATCTTCAATTGTGTCAATACTAGATATCTTTTTCGACTTTTTTGTTAAATATCTTTGCATAAAATGTAAAAAAAACTGTAAATGTAAAAAAACTGTAAAACTGTACTTTGTTGTTTTTAAACGAAAGTATTATATCTCATCATAACTGGAAAACATGTCCAGTTGCGTGATGCAAATATGTTGAAACGATTAGAAAAAAAAAAAAAAAAGATTTTGAACTGTTAACAATGTAAAGTGAAAAATTAGCAAAACGAATAAAACAGCAATTTAAATCCGAGTAGGGATAGCCACGCCATGCTCGGTAATAATTCAACCCTCTCTCTGCCTACTTCCTCTCTTCCTTTCTCTAGGGGAAACATAATTCATTCCCATTTATAATGCAGCACTGGCTTTTCATTCACTTCTGCTTCTTACAACGCGCATTAGTACTATAAGCTTACGTAAACGAATTATAAAAAAAGTTCGGCTTTACCATCGTCAACATGACGAAATAATACAAACAGTAAAAATAAATTCGCGATTTGAGAAATTATTTATGAAATGTTTTAAAGGTCGAGACTAGAAAAAGTAGTTTGAAATTTGTTTTTTTTCGAACTTGGTTCGCTAAATAACTGAAGAGTTGACTGTGTTACAATTAAAATGTTGTTTATTAAATATTCTCTCATTGAAAAATTACTTACAATATGTTTCAAGTAAATATTATTAAAAAATGATAATCGTATTAATATCCTGACTAAAAAATTAAATAAAAAATACCGACGTGACACACAGTGCGATAGAAACAAAAGAAGTGTACATCGACATCTCGATAGTGATGGCATCTTTTAGTAGGGAACGCGATCATGACTGCGGTTGCGGCCGCTCTCGCAAATTGATCGACTCGTAAAAGCTTTTTTCGAATGCTGGTCGAAAAAGTAGCGAATGAACGGGATCGAGAGAGAGAAAAGACAGGGAGAAGAGGGAAAGAGAAGACGGAAGGGGGACGGGAAAAAATTCACGGTCGGTCATGCACGTGGAGTTAAATCGGCAACGAAAAATTTGTGCCCGGGTATGGTTAAGCGAACGCTCCCGTTATTCGCCAGAAAGGATAGACGGGGAGCCGGGGGAGAATTCAAGAGAAAACGAGCCATCGAGAAGTCGACAAATTGCGCGCGGTGGTAAATTTACAATCTTTCGTTGTGCTGTTTCCTATGAAACATTGCATTTCCATTTAACGGGGACACGTTGAGACTCGCGCGTTCGATTGCTGTTTACACGAACACATTAGTTAGCTGGTTCGTTAAATAACGTTTAAGAAACAATTAAAAAGAAATAATGTGTCGTGCGCGCTACATATAAATTATTTCAGAGAAGTCTCGTTTTTTTCTCTCGTATTGTTATTTAACGCTACGACAGAAGAATATAATTATGTATGTATAATTTAAAAGAGGGGAAAGAAAATCTTCGAGGACACACAAATGTCTGTTCTCTCGGAATTCTCCAGGGACGAATTCCCTCGAAGCTGCTCGTTGAACGTGCTAATTAGCGACGACAAATCAGCCGGAGGGTTCTGACTAATTGACCAAAGGACTGTCTAAGAAGAGGTAGACGAGTTTTTCGATAGTTTGAGTGAATCAACCAGGAAGTTCGAACTATTCCAGGAACGATCCATGTTTGTGGATTCTCGCAGGACTTTTAAGAAAAGATAAGAAGAGGCGCAGCGTAGCGGATTTCTTCTTGATTCTTAGAAAGATGAAAACTCAACATCTTTTCGTCCTACTTTCAACCTTATAAAATACATCACGATCCATCTTTTTGACCAGATTTCTTTCTACAAACTTATTGCTTTACTTCTATTTTATGCGCTTTTAACCGGTTTCTCTTTTATTATATTCGACTGAAAAAACAACTCAGATTCAGAAAATTTTTTATTTTCTTACTTTTAATATTAGCATTGTATTTTGGAGCAATATATATGATCAAGAATAGCTGAGAAATAAGATGATGTATTAACTTTGCGGCAACGGCAAATTTCGCATATATGACTATCGCCATGTTTTAGTGCTATCTCGTATATTCGCGATCATAAACGTATTTTACACTGGCCCGCACTTTATGCACGATTTGCGTCAACTTTCCAGAATAAGCGTGAAAATTTAGAGATGGAAATGTATTAGCCATAAAGCGTTGAGCAGTATCGATCCGCGGGAATTATGACTATCGTAAAATATGAAACAGCTCTGCCAACGCGTTTTGCAATTTTCCAATCTTCCAATATTCTCATCGTTATATAAATAATCTAAAAAAAGTTTAGATAATTATTCAATATGTTAACCTTCTGAATTTATGAACATGACACAAAGCAGTACATGTAGAAAAGCTGAGAGATATTATACATTCACATAGTAGTTTCTTAACATTAATGCAAAAATTTTTATTTCACTTGATAGTTATTTCTACATTTTGACGCTCGGTTTCCTTTACTCACAGTTTTTTTTTATAAGCTCTAGAGAGAAGAGTATAAACAGGTTGCATTCTCGATTCATATCCTTCGTCGTTCCGAATCGCGAACATAAATCGAGAAAGTGCTATACGTAGAATATGTCCAACAATGCTATAACGAAAGGAAGAAGGAAGGAAAATTCGATACCATTTTTTATTTTTACAACAATAGAAATAAAGATATATAAAGCCACACATCCCATTCCATTTTGCGATCTTTATATCCTAGAAAGTTAATTACTCGAAGGCGACTGATAAGGATTTCAGGATCAGCGGACGGCGAGATCCTCCGTCGTCGTAGGAAATGGAAGTGTCGAAGGCAGAGGATGTGTGGTAGTAGGAGTTGGGTCCTTGAAGCTCTTAAAGTTCTCTCGTTAGAGAACTAAGGGGGACGAAAAGAGAGATGAAAGACATAGAAAAGAAGAAGAGAGAGAAGTGTCACGAGGAACTGCGATTTTCTGAAAGAAAGGACGAAGAAGAGACAGAGAGACCTTGTACGAAGGGGAAAAAGACGAGCTAACCTTCTTACAGCCATTACTGGGGTTAGGGAATATAATGTCGTTAATTCGACGTTTTCGCCAGACGACTTCCGTCCCTCTTCTATTTCTCTTTCCATCTTTCTTTCTCTCTTCTCTCTCTTCTCTCTCTCTCTCTCTCTCTCTCTCTTTTTCTTCTTCTCTTCTCCAAGACTATCTCAGGCCAAAGTTGCTCCAATCCAATTGACCCGACAGGCTATACTCGCGCCGTCACTGTGATGCCTCATCGAGCCGAAGTTGTCTTCTTAACCCATTAGCGCCCGGTAAGTCCGATAAGTCGGACGTGAGGAAATCCTCCACAGATGTTACATTTCGAGACCTGTAATGCACTTTCGAATCTCATTAAGTATAATTAGAAAATCGAAAAGATAATTGTTCCTTTAACCAACTAAAATTTAATAACTTTTTGAACTTTG
Organism: Pseudomyrmex concolor; assembly: GCA_014839585.1. NCBI lineage: Eukaryota > Metazoa > Arthropoda > Insecta > Hymenoptera > Formicidae > Pseudomyrmex > Pseudomyrmex concolor. The sequence continues at coordinate 15,284 of QVOB01007391.1, forward strand.
TTTTCAAAAAGAAAACAAATTTTGGCAATTTTATTTTTCGGTTATTTTCTAATTGCACTTTATTTATTTCTCAGTTACTTTTCGTACACATGTAGTTTCTAGAAATTCTAATGTCGGAAGTGTTTGTACTTAAACGGAGTAAAACATTTTCATTGTTATTTACATACATATATGTATATTTGTGGAAGTTTATATAAATCTTGTAAATTTGAAATGCGTCAATGAGTTACAGTAATTCAATGAGGTAGCAGTACATTTTTCCGCCACATCCAAAATGTAGTCGCAGTCTGTAGATATTGCACCATCTCTTCTGTGAATCGTTTGCTCCTGAAAGCGAAGGATTCAATTTGAGGCAATGCCGAGCGTGCCGCGTGTGAAGCGTTTCCTCTTCTCTCCTCCAACTGCTACCTTACCAACCAAGAAGGAGAGGCGCAGGCAGCGCATAATAATCGCATAAGCTCGGCTGGAAAGTAGTGGAATCCAGCTGGTTTCCAGAAACTAGGGGGATTCATCACTCCGATTTTCAAACTGCAATTTCGAGACTCGGAACGCGCAATGGTCTCTCTTTCTTTGGCTCAACATGAACAATATCAATACTTCATCAAATAGGAAATGGAAAATCATAAAAGCAGACATCTGTACTTCTCTTGGGTGTATTTATTCTCGGATATATATGTGCTTGAATTATCTCTTAAATCGTCGCGGTAACACGGTGGTGATTTTATTTTATTCTAGATAAATGTCACAACTTTTGAAATATTTAAATACAGTTATATAAAGCTTCCAGATAATCCTGATCAGAATTTGCGAACTAAGTCCTAAGTAGTCACGTCGTGCTCATGTAACAAATTGAATCTGGCCTTTGATCAACGTCACTTTGAAGTCTGATCAACGTCACTTTGAAGGTTGCGCTGCGCGCGACGAGTACCAAAGCTATTTCTACATATAAGTGATCTGTATAATTGAATAGCCGGTGCTTCCAACTTCTCTGTAATCGCTTAGTTGAGAAATTGTTCCGCAAAACAGCACGTTGCACGTTGGCTGTATCGATGAAAGTTATGCGATTAAATTCCACCGCGCATCTGGCCCGGAATTAGCATTAACATTTAATGCCGATGCAATATAATCAAATCAACTACGACATCCATGCGCGTCTATTTAAAAGTTTCATATTTCTTCCTTAGTTTTTTGATTCAGTACACACACTTTTCCGTTTGTACTAAATATATAGAAGAATGTTTTATTAAAAAAAATCAAAGTTTAGTTTGTTGTATCATTAAATAGATATAAAATACTAAATTTTTGATAATATTGAAAGAGAAAACGCTGTCTTGCATCTCTGATAGGATTTACTGAAAATTTATATGAATTGAAGGAATGGTGACCAAAAATGACGGATCACGCGGACGTATCTGCGTGATAATCGTTCTTTCTGCCAATTTTCGACATGGAATACTTCGAAAGTCTGAGTCACGAATAACGAGGCCATAAATACAAATGGAAAGGAAATAGGACTGGAACGGTGTAAAAACGTTTTCTGCACTTTTTCGCTACCCTATTTTGCCACCCTTTCTACCATCTCGTACCAGCTTGTTTCTTTGTTGTGCCAACAGCCAACGACCGATATATCTTGTTTAAAGTTATCGTCTACCTAGTTATCCTGACTGATTGCTTCTCCGTATGGTGCGTTTGTATTAATTCTCAAATTTTAGAAATATGTAATAAATTATAGATATTTGCATATATTTTATTTATTATTATATATATAAGTGGCGATAGAAAAAATTTGCAATATATAGGTTTTAGTAGAATATTATTCGTGCAATGTGTTGTATCTACATAGAATTTGAGACGCTGTCGCAAAGTCGATATTGTCACGCAGTTTTGTCCCAACTTTCGTTGCTTCGTTTCTATAACATTGTACATTCTGTGCATATTTCTTTTTTGCTCATGAAATACCAGGTATCTTAGCCATCCGGATCAAGGCGAGAGACACTCGAGAGAATTAAAAAGCTTTTGAAGTTCCGGAAGCACAACATTTTTTATTAATAGAAAACTTTCGAATCCTCACCTTTCGTGCATGTACGTACAATGGCAAAGGTAGCGTAAGCACGCGTGCACTTGTTTAACGTCTGTGGAAAATTTCACTCGCCAAAGTAATAAAATTTTTAATGGTCTTTCGCAATCTCTCTCTCACTTGCACGCGCGCGGTTGGAACTGCGTATAACGTATTATTAATAATTCATGAAATTCCATTAAACGCAACATCAATCTCAGCCATCAAAGAAAATGTAAGAATTATTTTATATATAACTTTTCACTAAAACGTGACACATTCGCACATTATTCTCATTTTTTTGTTCTTTTCTCTTGTGTTTTTTTTTTTCCGTAGTAATTTCCAAAGTTTTGTTTTCCTTGGACAGATACATACATAAATTCTTTATTTCATCTCACAGACCTCTATTTGCAGTACAATAAATCTTCAATTCATAAAATCTTGTTTATTCTCTGTAAAATTATTATTCTTTGTTTGTTAGTTCGGAATACATGACGTGAAAATGTGAAAGGTGAAAAACAAAATCTTTATAATTAACTCAGGTAATAAAGAGCGTATTAACGAAAAGATATACGCACTTGAAAGGAGTAGAAATTTCGCTTCGTGGCATAGCGCACATTTCGAAAGCCAGTCAACTGGCTAATGCACGAAGTTGATTAAACTCAACGTGCGGTCAAAATTACACGGCGCTAATTGACGGATGGCTCGCGCCAATCAGTTGCACAGGCAATTATTGTAAGTGGCCGGCTCCCAATACGAGCTTTAGTTGAGAGCCACAAGCGCTCTCGTGTGGAATCAGCAATCGTGAGCCGGTAATCGTTTCTGCTTAATGAGCAATGCGCTCAAACGAAGTCGAAAACAGCCGGCTTGTTATCTGCGAGCTTGAAAACGTTGCTAACAATCATGGAAAAAGCTTAAAGTTTTCTTTTTGCTAGTTCTTTTTGCCGTATATTTTTATCTAGATTATTTCGATATGCTGTCAAATGACAGCATATATAGAAAATTATCTAGAAAAGCATATATAGAAAATTATCTGCAAAACTTAGTTTTGAATATTTATTGTCGATTACTTTGCGCTATGGTTTTGTTTTTTTTTTTTATCTCTGTTCAACAACTTATAAATTACTGTTGTAATTACTGTTAAAAATTACCATTGTAAAATATGAAAACGATTTTACACATACATAATAGTTTGTTCGAAAGTTTTAATAAACAATAGAATGTACAAATTTACAGTGTTTTTTTTAATGTTTAACAGTAAATTGGGTTGTTTGTCAATGGTCTTATCGCGAACATATAGCGCGTCTGACGTGGATAGGATAACTATGACGGCCATGATCTATTGGTGGTAATTTTTTTTCCGAAGAGTAGCATGTACGGACTATCCGGTCCCGGAGTTCCATTACATGTTCCACTAATTAACTCATTCGTCGATAACTTGACCGATAGATCAGAATCTACCTAAAATTGTATAAGTCCGTTTTTATTCAATTTGAAACAAAGTATTGAAGCAAGAAATGGATATTGATGATTCATTAATCATAAAAAAAGAAATCAAATCAAATCCGAATAGATATCCTATTATATCACTTTTTCATTGCGTGAATACTTAAACGCAAACTTTTCAATCGTTGTATATCATTTTGCTCGACTCGCGATATATGTACAATGCGAATGCATGCCGAAATTTTTCTCATTATATAGCCCGGAGGTCCGAATCGAGTGTATTCTCACGAAAATGGCATTCCAGGCACTCTCACCAACTCACCGTTTCACCTTTGCCTCTGCGTCTCTACCCTCTTGTCCCCAATAGCATACCCGCGTTGGGACATTAATTTTTATTACGACTTTTTTTTATTCGCCCCGACTCGTATTTCGTTGTGCGCGCGCGGTGGACAACAATAATTACTCCCTCGTGCAATTATAATGATATCTAATGAAACGGCGCCGATGTACTTTCCCGCGAGTCAGCAGAGCCGGAAAGCTTGCTTTTTAGGTCGCCGCGTAATGTATCTTCAGAATTGAAAATGAGCGAAATTATGGGATTTTTGCTCGCGAGTTGTTAATGCGCCTATCTTAAAAGAGCGTTAGAATTGAAATTATAATAGTCGAGTCTGATGAAACTAGATCCGATGTTTTCTATATATCCTTTAGATAATAGATTATAAGTAAAAAAAACAAACAAATCAAAGATTTTTTATCACTGTGTAAGTTTATCTTTTAGAGGAAAAATGAACTTTGTCTTTAAAAGACAATTAGATACATACATAGTTTTACCTATCGAAAAATAGATAATAGACATCCGAGCTACAAGTTTGTGGAGACGAGTGATAAAGATAAATAACAGATATTTTTAAAGTTAATGCGTGCACGATGATATCACAAACGGTTGAACACAAGAGAAACAATTTTCGAAGAGAGAGAGAATCAGAACGGTAAAATTTATTCAGAAGGGGATGGTCTTCGTAAGCGCGACCTATGACCACCGTTGGCCCCACTCGTCACTCGGGAAGATTTCCGACAGCTCGGACACACATGAAATCTCGCGGGTGCTGAAATCCGCGAATTTATCGTCGCTGTGTACCGTCGTATCAACCAAGCATGGCGTCGCGCAGCGCGTCGCGTTTTCCTGATACGCTGCGTTGGCGCGTCGTGACGTCGCGTGACAAACGACAACGCGGCTGTTACCTTTGCGCAGCGCGCGCGTGATGCTGTCAGCTTGACACTACGCAACGCGGAAGAGAAAGGAAGAAAGAATCGTGGAAACGCGGGCTGCGCATGGCTAGAGGTTATGCCGTTCTTTCACCCCTTTCGCCTTACGTTGATAGCGCTATCCAGGAACGGAACAGTCGCATTATAAATAGTGTAACGTTAAGTAGGTAGATATAAATATTAGGTATGTGCGATGCGTGTTACGTGCAAGGATAAATGTCCTTTTTGAATACTGAAAGAAATAGAGAAATAAATTGTTTTGTAAACTATAAATATTTCACGGTTATATAACAAGGGACAAGGAAAAAGAAAAAATAACAAAAAAGTAAAAACATTTGCTATTTTAAGCGATTATCAGCTGGCAGAAAGCGGAGATCGAATCATTCAATAGAGAATAAAAACAAGATGAAGGAAATTGAAATAGCAGGATTTGCAGCATCGGTAGGAAGTTGGGGTTAGACATCGCGGTGTCGATGAGAACCAGAAGCGAAGAATTCAAGATTAAAGATACTACGAATTCTTGGAGACTTCTGAAATTATTTTCTTGATTTTTATCAAGTGGCGACTTTTTCTAAGATTGCAAAGTTTCGAGATTCTATTCAGGTTGTTGTCGAACATAATTCGTAGATTTGTAAATATAGCATTTATATATTAATAATAATAACATATTTATATATATATACATATATATTGCGTGCACAAATATACTTAATAATTATACTTTATAGAAAAAACTGTAGAAAATGCATGAGAAAAAAATGGAGAATGGTTCGAGTCACGTTATCTACTTATAACGAAAACGGCACGAAAGGAACGAGGTCATTGACCGATTTATTCGATAATTTTCTGACAAAGAAATCCATATAACATTCTTCCTGCGTTTGACCATGTGTTAACAGATAACAGTTCAATGATATCCGAGAGAAAATTTGCACCGTCAATCTTTCGACAATCGCCGTAATCGTGGATACGTAGTCTCTGATAATTTTCGACAATGTCAGCGTAATGCGTTTTTAAGTGCTCGGGAGTTTTGATCGCGTATGCGTGTTTATAATGATCGTAATGTTACATAATAATATTGATAATAAAATAATAGTATATGAGTAGAAAGTTTAAATGTCAGAATATATTTTTAAAAAATGTTACAAGCATAAAACGTTTAGATACGCACTAGTGCGGGCTACCGAATTCTGATAGACAAATAATATAACTCCAGAGAAATTTACCGCGCACATATTTAACTTAAAAGACCAAAATAAAATGAACTGTCCAAACTCAAGTGTTGTACCTCACGGAAACGTCGAACAACAAAATGAACGCGTTTACTCTTTGTCGTCAGCAAATAACATTCCTGCATTCCTCTATCTTCTACAACGTTACCTGCCATTCGTCTTAGCAGTCAGTGTGTATCTGTGTTTGTGCAAACTGGACAATCTTCCTCGTTCCGCTTGAATTTATCGCGATACCCACCCTCATCGTCTATATACCTTAAGCTCACTTTCGATAGTGGGGTGGTTTTAGTTCCGATCTCGTTCGTTTCTCTGGAGACCCGCGGTCTATTACTCTCCCGGCATTCGCGGCGGGATAAATATTATGAAGACAAAAGATTCCGGGCTTTCTCGGTAAAGTATGGCGGCGACCTCGGACCGCGCTTGGAAAGCTTACAAGAAGGACCGCATGATAAATCCGCACCCTTGTCCGACACTTCTCTCTCTCCCTTATGCTACCTCGCGATAATGTCCTTTCGCAATTATTTATGGTGTGACATAGGCTCGCCGTCCGACAAAATGGCCGTCTGCAAGAATATTCCTAACCATATAAGTATTATAAAACCATATAAGTATTATAAAAGTGTTATATAATTGCGTGACTCCGCAGTTAGCAAAAAAGATTTAGAGCAGATGGTACGTAACATTTTTGCAATGTTTTTTATAATCGAAATGATTCAAACATTTATACGAACGTATAAATGTTAGAACGTTGATAAATTATGACAATATATAGGATAACTTCGGTATATGAGCCGCA
>QVOB01007392.1:0-18877 GCA_014839585.1 Pseudomyrmex concolor
AAAAAATTATTTACATCTGTTTTAATACTTGAATATTATAAATTACTTAACATACTTCTCCATAAATTTACGATGAAATTCACTACGCAGAGAGTCATTAATGAAGATGTCATGTTTCTTTTTCGGTTCGGAACGTGCACAATTTTTAAAAACAACATCGTCATCCCATCGTCTTCGCACCTTCATATCTACTCTTCCAGTTTGTGAAGAATAATTTAACAATGGATTTCCGGAAAGAATATTTTCCATACGTATTCTCTCTTCTTCTTGTCGTTTTTCCATTTCCTGAAAACAGCATTTTTAATATCATCTTTTGTACTTTTTAGATGTAAACAAGGAGACAAAGCTAAAGAGACAGAGCAAGTCAAGGCACTTCAATTAAAACTGATATACTATTTACCTTTTTGGCTTGTTCTGCTGCTCGCTCTTTCTTAATTCTTTGCAACTCAGCCAACAGTGCAGCAGTGTCATCTTCGTCACTGTCAGAATCTGATTCATCGTCATCAAGTGGATCATCTGCATCTAAACTAGCTGCAGGAACTTGATCTAGCTTCTGTCTCTTTGCATTAGATGCAGCTGAATCTCTAGAAGGTTCAATAGCTCGACGACTAGATCCTTTATCCTTTTCTGCTCGTTCTCTGTCCTCTAATTCCTTTCTAAAGTCACGGTTTCGTAATTCTTCAATGGTTCCTTGACCATGTTCTCTGCAAATTATTAATTAAATATTAAAATGATAAAACATGCTCAATTTGCAAATATATTTATTGCATTTCTTCTATTTACTAAAAATATAAATAAAACATATGTTTTATATTGTGAGTTTTAAAGAATAAAAAGAATTTTTGGATTACATACATAAAAGAAGAGAATTATATAACCTCGAAACAAGATTCCCTTGTTCACAAGAGTATGAACATATGATCTACATTTCACACATTTGTTTTTTCACGTATTAACACGTGTTAATTTGCAATTCGATCAAAAACATTGCAAAACCATAACACAAAAATAATTTATCAACTTGTAATTAAAGTTCACAAGTTTGTCATTTACCTGTATTTGAGCTTTGTGTGTGACGGCAAATCTCTGCTGCTGTATTGTTTTGAAATTGCACTTAAATCTTTCTCGCCTCGTCCTTGCCCTCCTCTGGCAGGTTCGAAGGTTGGTCTCGCCGCAGTTGTCATATTTCTTGCACAATTCTCAAACAAACCCTGACGTTGATATTCAGCAACGATCCAGATAAATTAAATCGACTTGACGCCGAAAGACACGACGAAAATAAAATACAACGTGGCACTGTTCATAGTTTTTGTCACACACTTCACAACAGTGCAGCACTGCTCGTGCAGTTGCCATTGGTGCCAACGAGTTCCGCGCGCAAATTTATGTACACATAATTATTTCGAAATTAGTCTTAAATGCCAATCTAAGCGAGATCAAATAATATGAATTAAACTATTAATTATCGGTTACTCGGAAGAGTGACAATTCCACTTGAATCGACAATATTGTTTTCTGCGCAGCGCGATGGGACACGACGATTTCATTAGTTATGGCCGACGAGAGCAGACGAGTGACGGGAGTTGGTCGCGATCTTTTAATCGATTGTCATTGTGGTCGCGGGTGCGTGATTGCGCGTGATGCCTTCGATTGTTCGGCGAGATCGTGCCCGGTGACCGATGCAGCCTAACGTGGCTGATCTGGCCTGGGATCGATTGGTGTTGGTCAGCATTTACGAGGATGAGCGAGAGAAAGTTTACGCGCGGTCTGGGGAAACCCGGCATGGCGGCGCAGCTACGGGAAACTGTGTCACAGGTCGTTCGCGAGAGCACCGTGCAGGTGAGAAAATCATTGTCTTCCTCGTGTCTTCCTCGAAACCATCCGCGAGGCACGTTTTGTCGCGTTCGAGAGAGTCGTAAATTGTGTTTCGCGAAAGCTCGCCAAATGCGCGCGCGGTAGGAGCTTTCTGTCAGTAAACATAAAGTATAAATATAAACAATCGTGAAAAGGCAACTTCTAAATATTAAACTTCTGACAATATCGTGCAATTCTGTGTCAGAGCGAATTTTAGCACGTTTCGTCAAATACAAACTATGCAAGCATTGAGAATTCGCAAAATTTTACATAAGATTTAAAGAGACAATTGCGTATTTCTGTGATGCGCGATGATTTTTATTGATCTTTCTTTGTTCTTCATGATTTTTGTGTGCGTCTTTTTGCAGAATAAACCACATTTAGTTGAACCCATTGACTTTGAGAGTTTTGTCTCAAAAAATAAAACGTTGTTGCAAAATGATCCTCAACGAGAACTATTGCTATATCCTCAGGATGATATCTCTGTGAGTTACTATTCTTGTATTTCTTATCTATACATTTAGCACATCCGTTTCATTTGTAGATAAGCTAACAAAGCTAAAGTAACGCATTGTGAAATATAAAAGAGAGATAAAGTTTGTAAAGAGTATGTGAAATTAAATGTATATAATCACAGTTGTAACTTAATCTTAAATTGAAATAGTAAAAATTGAATCTGTGCTTTGCTGGAAACTTTGAAATATTTATTATTATTTCTTATAATATTTATATTATTTCTTTTAACATTGATTATTGTAATGATCATTTTAAAATGTTTTGTTTTGGCACACAGCAAGTGGTTTTACCAAGAAGACATCGTAGCTTGGTGCCAACTGCACAACATATTAAGGAATGTGAAGAAGGTGTAGAAAATCTTCTCACAAAAGAATGCTTACATAGTTATGTATCCAATTGGAATCTTGTGCATTATAAATATGCAGCATATAGTGGAACATATCTTGAATTGCCAAGGTACATAAATTTGGTGACTGAATTAATTGAAATCAATGGAACTGTTTGTTATACTTTCTAGATGCTTTTATTTCATAAATTTCCAGATTAACAAAAGCAGATGATTTGAAAGATGAAATATATGAAATTGATACTGAAGTAGACCAAGTAGATGAGGTGATCTTTCATTCTGATAAATTTATATTAATGATATATCTAGCTTTGAAGATTACATCTGTATATCTAGAACTGTTATAATTATTGCACATTTAATACTAAATGCTTTTTGTAGGATTTAACTAAGAATGACTGTATAACAAAAGAAGGTTATTTAATGAAAGGTCCTGAGATTGGTAGTACGGACAGGATGTTTGCTCACATTGGATCAAAATCCTTCAAGAGACGTTTCTGTCATCTCAGACAAGAAGTCGACGGCACTTACATACTCGAATTTTTCAAAGACGAAAGAAAAGGAGAAGCAAAACTCACGATAGTGATGGATTTCTGTACAGAAGTTGTTAGAAATCCGAAACGCGGTAGATATTGTTTCGAGCTACGAATGAGTGATACTCATAAATCTTATACCTTGGCTGCTGACAATGAGACCGATATGCAAGATTGGTTGTTGAAACTCAGTTCTGTGTTGCAACATTACAAGCAACAAGAGGAAAAGCGTGCCGCCTCATTGGAAAGAGCTTGTAATACTCCACCACCATCGCCGCAACCTATACAGGTGCATTTAGTATAGTTAATAATTGAATATTGGTAATGTTTAATTTTAAAATCTGTAAAAAAACACCTTATTGTTAGTTGTTGTTAGTTAGTGTTAGTTGTTTAATGATATTAATGTACACTTAACACAATAGCTCTTTTATTTCAGGTTTACGGTACACTGAAAGGTCTTGAACAGAGCATGAATCCGCAATTGATAAAATATTCTCGAGAGACCGATACTAGCATTGCTCTTGCAAGGAGAGAGAACAGAAAGAGACTGTTTAGCATGTATCCTCATATACCTCATGCCAAGACACAAACAGGACAATCTGTTGATAATAACGTGGAACCTTACAAGGAGCAATTCGGTTACAGGATTTTTGTTAAATGCGAAAGTCTTAAGTTTAGATTACAAGCACCTATCGATGAAAAGGAATCTCTGTGTCAAGTAGAACCTTATCACACGATCTTGAGTCTTTTTGACTCAAGAAACGGTAGAAAACTTACTGAAAACTTTCACTTCGATATTAACCATGAAATAGTACGAGATATGGCAAGAGAACTGTGTCCTGCTGGAGTCACAACGGAGACAGAGGATATTACACTTCCTGGGGAATTACAAAACATTCCTCCAGATTGGCTAAAATATCCAAAACAGGTATAATAATTTACATACAAAAAAAAACAAAGATGAATTATGCATAAAAATTAAAAGAAACATTTTTCTTAACTGAAAAAATTCGTAGACAACTGTAAAAAATATTTCTATTTTGAAAACGTATCTACAAATTGTTACAGGCTATATTCAACATCAGTAATCCTCATCCTGATATATTCCTTGTTGTAAGAATAGACAAGCTGCTCCAAGGAAATATATACCAGACTTCAGAGCCATATTTGAGAGCTACTAAAGATCCAAGATTAGGTTTAAAGGTTCACAAACAAGTCCGAGCATGTTGCCAAAGGTGAGAGTACAAGTCGGAATATGTTCTTATGTTTCACTATTAATTAAATTGTGCTTTTTAAAAATAACTTTGATAAGTAAAACATAATGAAAATAACAAAAACATAATAGAAAAAAATTAAAGAAATGTATTTTATGAATTTACGTTATTTATTATTTTCTTCCAGGTTAGGAAATTATAGAATGCCGTTTGCATGGGCAGCAAGACCACTGTTTAGATTGTATAGTAACGAACTGGACACATCTTCGGACTTTTCAGCAATATATAGGCAGGAGGGTAATAAACTGAAGGATGAGGAGCTACTAAAGCTTCTTTCAGAATATAGAAAGTACATATCAATACTGATTAATATAATTGAAAAATATGTATATTGGATAAATGAAATTTACTGTATGTACATAAATAAATGTTACTAGTAAAATTATTTTTTTATAGGCCTGAGAAACTTAGCAAATTGACTGTGATACCCGGTTGGCTAAAAATCAAAATAGAACAAATTACGGACATTCCTGAAAGTGCGTAGTCATCAAGTTTTCATGTTTTTTTTTCTATCGTGACTTTTATTCTGAAGTATTTGAAGATCAAAATTCTCGACAAATAGCAAAATTTAATAATTAAAGATAAAATTAAAAAGAATACATGTATAAATAATATCAAACTGATTTGAATGTATAATCAATATTATACAAACGTCAGACAATTGTAATTTTCAATAATTGTACACAATCCTTATGAGAGTTGGAACGCTTTCTAATAATCAGTAAAAAAAACGAAATGAAATTGTAGTCAATAGTCTTGAACGATTGCAGGTATACGATACATAAAATACGATTTCTAGATACGTTGTCGACTTGTCTGGCGCCGTTAAAGCCATTTCCGATACCTCCAACGGTGGAACCGACGATCGAAGTCGCAGAATTCGAGAGTACTTTTGAGAAAGACGTGCATCCATACACGAATTACATCAATCATCTGTACGTGTACCCGCAGACGCTCTGCTTCGACACTCAGAAGATATTTACTCGAGCCAGGAACATAGCGTGTATCGTGGAGCTCCGTGACAACGATGGCGAGAATGTCAAACCTTTGCGAGTATGCAATACAAATTATTTATGCATTATTTATATTTAGTTTTAATAAGAAATTAAAATTTTTGCTGTTTGAAACAGGCAATTTATGGGAAACCAGGTACACCACTGTTCTGTCTGCGCGCATCATGTACGGTTTTGCATCATCAAGCAGTGCCTTCTTGGTATGAAGAAATCAAGATGAAGCTACCCACGAAGTTACACGCGAAACATCATATTCTCTTTTCGTTTTATCATATAAGTTGTGATATGAACAAGAAAAAAGAGAATGGAGTCGAAACTTGTGTAGGTTACGCATGGGCACCATTGCTACATAAAGGAAGGTAAACAAACAAGTTAAGAATTTATAGGTTAAAATTAATTCGATTAAAACTAGTAATAAATAATTCGATTAATTTGTCTTAGAATAGTATATTTATGAGTAAAATTATTCTTGATGTTACTGTATATTTTTTCTAGATTGAACGTGGATATAGAAACAAGTATTCAAGTATTGCCTGTAGCAACGCACTTACCACCAGGATATCTTTCCATACAACCCCTTGGACTAGGGAAAGGGGTAAGAGTAAGATCGATTTGCATTATTATTGATATTATTTAAATTATTAGTATTCTTTCTGCATATTTGTGAGATTATTTATTTATTAGTGAGATTATTTATTTATTAAGAACCCTTAATAAAATAACAAGCTAAATTAGTAGAGTTAAAAATAATTTTGTTATGGTCTTACAGAACGCGGGACCGGATATTACTTGGATTGACTCTCAGCGACCAATTTTTACAGTATCTTTTCAATTAATTTCAACGGTGTTTACACGAGATCTTCATCTGCATAATCTGTTTGTTCATGCCGAACGCATTTTGGACACAAAACCATCAACGACACCCTCCGATTCGGAAACTTGCAAAATTCTAAAAGCAGCACACGCGGTTCAGTTGGTCACCGTTATTACGTTTCTCCCTACTATATTAAATCAGTTGTTCGCATTGTTGACATGTAATACCAGTCAAGAAGTCGGATTATATGTGATCAGAGTGTTAATACATTTTATAAACATGGTACACGAAGCAGGACGCAAAGAAATTCTACAAGCGTATATTAAGGTAAAACATTTGAAGTATCTTTAAAATGTAACACAGGTTTAACTTTTAAAGTTTTTAAAATTTTGTGAAAGTTTAATGATTTTCAACATCCTTTTGTAGTTCGTGTTCGTATTACCTCCTCTACGAAATGGCAACGTCACAGTTCACGAGCAATTGGCGAAACACTTGCCGACTTTGTTGCAGCCGAGTAATACCGATTTTTTAGTGGTGAACAAGTTTATGCATCACTCGAGCTTCTTTTTCGAAATAATGATAAAAAGTATGGCGCAATATTTGTTGAGTACTGGTAGAATAAAGGTAAGAGATTTTTTCGGAAAAGTGCGAGTTTGGAACTTAATATCGAGTTTAATATTGATATAAAAATTGACATTTGTTTATAAATATATTTTTCTATTTCTTAGATGCATAGAAACGAGCGATTTTCGAAAGATTATCACGAGAAGATTAAAGCGTTATTAGAAATAATAATGCCATATCTAATGACCAAGTACAGGGAAATGCCAGTGGAAACGCATGAATTGAATAAAAGCCTTGCGCAATTTTTAAAGGTGTGTGATATTTTGTAGAATTGTAACGTATATAAAAAATATTACACGTATTTCTTATATTTTCTTGATGAATATGCAGCGATGTCTTACATTCATGGACCGCGGCTTTGTGTTTCGTCTCATCAATTCGTATTTGGACAACTTTTCGCCTGGTGATCAACGCACGCTGCACGATTTCAAGTTCACTTTTCTACAAATTATCTGCTCTCATGAACACTACGTATCTTTCAACTTGCCAATGATGCAGTCACGTCTTGTTTCCAGAGGTGAGTTATGATATTTATCCACGAAGTACATACATATTAGGAATATTGTACGGTCAAAATATATATTAATTTATTGTAACTTAATCGTTTCGCGTGTCGTTTAGAAGACACTGACAATTACACTGAGAGCGAACCAGACGGTGATGGTATGTTTATATGAATTATATATTCATATATTCAGATGTATGTTTTACATATTATATTTCCTTGTTTATAGCTAGTTATGGCTCATGCGAATTAGTTGTAGTGTACATCTGTTTGAAAGCATTATCAAGCCCGAAAAGTTGATGTTTTGTCACCGTCAATTGTTGACGATGACATTATCTACATTACTTATTTTTTCACAGGATTATGCACCAAGAATTTTATATATACTTTATTTGTCTGAATTTTTTGATACATCACAATTTTTATTCTGCATAAATTGTATTTTCTGATTGTATTTGTGAATTTTTTTAAAAGTAGGTAGAAAACTGATGAAAACTTGTTTTAATGACAGATTTGATGAATGAGTATTGCCTCACGGAAGAGTTCTGCAAACATCATTTCCTGGCAGGCCTTTTAATGCAGGAAGTTAAGATCTCTCTTAATGAAATCGTGCAAACTCGCAAAGTGGCTATAAGTACCTTACGAGATCTAATGGCGAAACACGAGTTGGATGACAGATATCAGAACAAAGTAAACTTTCAATCTTTTATTAATAAATACGAGTTTTTTCATGCAATCTTTGAAGGTGTTATTGAGAAAAATTGAAAACTATTTATATTTTCGGTTATTTTACAATTTATGTAATTAAATTCATAATTGTGCCTTCAATTAAGTTCAATTAATTGTTGACAGGGTCAATTAAGTCGAATAGCATCTATTTATATACCGTGGCTTGGCATTGTATTAGAGAATTTACATCGACTACAATCGACTCAAGAGAGCGAAACCAAAGTAGAGGTCAAGCAGAGCAGCACAAACCGAGTCTCAACCAGCAGCTCGTTTTTGACAGCCAAAGATACTAGTATCCCAGCCGCGGGTACACCTAAATCCATTCATAGGTAACTGTTAATAGAAATGTAAAATGATTAATAATAATTATATGCCGATCAATTGGAAATAAAAAAGAATCAATGTTCTATTTCAAACAGATTAACTCTTCATTTGGACAGCCAATCGCCTGTAAGATCGTCTATGCATCTACGAGATTCTACATACTTCGCCGCTATCGCAGGTCAAGGATTGGTAAACGGATACTCCTGTACCAGCGTCGAGTCTGATACGTCAACGGTATCCGGTGCATCTCAGTCCAATATTTCTCAAGAAACTACCATCATTAGAGAGCTTGCCGAAGATGGAACGGGCGAGAGAAAAAGACACTCGCGCAACTTAAGCGTGACACAATCATCACCCAGATGCGACAAGTTGCAACCGTCGGAAGTGAAGGATATATTACTTTGTTTCTTATTTATTGTCAAATATTTAGGTGATCATCAAGTAATCGCCTGGTGGCAACAATGCAACGATACGGAAATATTGAACTTTTTTACAGTGATTGAGTAAGTAGCAATGAGATTAATAATATATAGAACAATTAAATATAATAAGGTATATTTAAGAAATATAACAAATATGTAGAGAAAGAAGTAAATATTGCTTTGTTTATTCTTAGAATGAGTTTACATCATTTCAAGTATATCGGTAAGAGACAGATAGCCGCCAATGTTGCGAACAATGTTGGAAAACCACGCACTACAAAGGCGATGACCTTACCTGCCAGAATGGCGCCACCAGATTTCACCACTGAAAGCCCCGCTACCAGTACATTGCAACCTCACAATACAATTACGAGAGAAAATCTCGTTGAAAACGATTGTGGCAAAGTGTATCAAGCTTTATTAGAAGCAAACATGGCGACGGAAGTTGGCCTTATTGCACTAGATTGCCTGGGCCTGTTTTGTATCCATTTTAAAGTAATATTACAATTCTTTTAGTATAAATACGTTATCTAAATAATTTTTCTGTGATTTTTCTATGCATATCTTATTTTTTTGACAGGATATTCTTTTAGCGAATGAGGGCGACAATCCGGTAATGCAGAAATTTTTCAACATTTACTTATCGTTTCTTCAAGTTGGCCAGTCGGAAACTTTATTACGTCACGTTTTTGCTGGACTTAGAGCGTTTTTGAATAATTATTCCATCGCGCTCTTTCAAGGTAATTAATATTTGTTAGTTACAAAATTAAGTTTTATCTTGAAAAGAAACAAAATACATCTACATAACTTCGATGTAATAATAGATTAACATATATATGATAAACTCGTAAAATACGTATCAAGCTTAAACAAAAAAATATTTTATAGGTAATGCTGTACTTTGTGGACGTTTGTGTTATGAGTTGTTACGTTGTTGCAACAGCAAATTAAGTTCTATACGGCAAGAATCTTGCGCTTTGCTATATTTGCTCATGCGAAGTAATTTTGAATTTACTAGTCGCAAAGGACTGACTAGAGTACATTTGCAGGTGAGAGATAAAATACAACTTTATATGCAAAATTGCAGTTTTCGAAGTTCGATCCATTCGATATCAAAAGTCTCGTTTTCTACTATTATATTGTACAACAAAACATGTCGTTTATTGCTCATTATTTTTCTATAGGTGATAATTTCAGTTTCTCAAATGTTGGGAAACGTGATCGGACTGAACAATTCACGATTTCAAGAATCGCTATCGTTAATTAATAGCTACGCTTCCTCCGACAAAGTGATGAAGGGCACAGGATTTCCAGTTGAAGTGAAGGATCTAAATAAAAGAATAAGAACGGTTTTAATGGCAACCGCGCAAATGCGAGAACATAACAACGATCCTGAAATGTTAGTCGATTTGCAACATAGTTTGGCTAATTCGTACGCTAGTACGCCCGAATTGAGGCACACATGGTTGGAAACGATGGCGAGAAACCATGCCAAGGATAACAACTTTTCAGAAGTATTTATAATTACAAATTAGCATTTTTTTATAAACTTATTTTCTATTTGCAAACTTATTTTAAATAGTGTTCTACAAATAACGTTATTAATACTTTTATTTCAAGGCTGCTTGTTGTCACTTACATATAGCGGCGTTAATAGCTGAATATCTAAAATTACGGAAGGTTCATTCATGGGGCGCAGAAGCTTTCGATAAAATTTCTGTAAACATATCGAAAGACGAGCGTAATCTTAAGCTCGATGCTGGTGAGCTTTGTATGTTTGCTTCATTATGTCTTGTGTATATTTTTATTTGTTTCTTTTTTTTTTATTGTATATGCTTTACTAAAAAACAAGCGATGATAGGCGCTGATTTCGTTGCAGGCGTTCAAGATATTCATTATAATGAAAGTTTGCTTCTCGAACAATTGGAAATTTGTGCCGACATGTTGGAAAAAGCCGAGCGATTCGAGTTGCTTGGACATTTATATCGCTTGATAGTTCCTATGTACGAAGAGAAAAGAAATTACGAAGCTTTGGCAAATTGCTATTCGCACTTGGCACAAGCTTGTAACAAAATTGTCGAAGTTACCCGGACGGGAAAGAGATTGCTCGGAAGATTCTACAGAGTGGCATTCTTTGGCACTGTAAGATAAAGCGAACAAAACTCGCACATCTTCATAACATACGTAACAACATATCGTAATTAATATTATTATCTAGGCATATTTCGAGGAAGAAAACGGTCAAGAATACATCTATAAGGAACCGAAGGTGACATCGCTGTCCGAGATATCGGAACGTTTATTACGTCTGTATAGCGAGAAATTCGGGTCCGAAAACGTCAAAATGATCATGGATTCTGTGCCGGTCGATGTAAACGAGCTGGATCCTAAAATGGCATATATACAGGTGACACACGTAACGCCATATTTCGAAAAATCCGAGCTTGAAATACGACAGACCGAGTTCGAGCAGAATCACAACGTATCCTGCTTCATGTTTGAAACGCCATTTACTAAGGAAGGCAAGGCACGAGGCAATCCGGAGGATCAGTGGAAACGCAGAACTATTCTCACAAGTATGTTGTTACTGAATTTTTCGTTCATATAAATTATTTATTTAAAGACATATCTCCTTAAGAAAAAGGGCACTTTAAAAATTTAACATTGTTTTTTTTACAGCCCAATATGCTTTTCCGTATGTGAAAAAGCGTATTGGAATTGCCGAGAAACGAATAGTGGAGCTTAGTCCTATAGAAGTTGCGTTAGATGAAATGAGACAGCGTGTTCAGGAATTAGAAGAAGTAGCTTTGATCGGACCGACGGATGTAAAAAAGTTACAGTTACGTCTTCAAGGTAGCATTTGTGTAACAGTAAATGCCGGTCCTCTAGCGTACGCTTCTGCGTTCCTCGATCCTGCGTTGTCTCCGCAATATCCAGATGACAAAGTAGATGAGTTGAAGGATGTGTTTAGGTATGTTTTGCCGGTTTACGTTCTGTAGTTTTTAACATGTTTCATGTTCAAAATGTCATGGTTTTCGATTACATTTTGATTTCAGGGAGTTTGTCAAGATATGCTATACAGCATTGCAAATTAATAGCAAGTTAATTACGCCAGATCAACACGAGTACCAAGAAGTGTTGCGTGAAAACTACCAGAAACTGTGCCAGAGTTTGTCGTCGTTGTTTGGAGAACCTATATGGTCGGACGAACAAGTAGGAAATTTCAAACGTAACAGTGCCGCTTTGTTCAGTGCCATTAGCGGTGCTAACAACCACACCAGTACAGCTTAAGTCAATAATCTTAAAATATTCTAAACAAACCTCCAGATTTATTTACTCATTCTAGTACAATATATGAGGACCTTTAAGCACACAGAACTTGAAATATTCAAAGGATGAAATAAGAGTTTGTTTTGTTTTTTTTTAATTTTGGTAAACTTAAATATTGTTTTTTAAACATTAATGTACATGTATATATACATATATATGTATATATATATATACATTAATATATACTATTATTTTTTATACTGCATTTATTAACCCCTGCATAATGAAAAATTACTTGTCAAATAATATGTTATTAGAAACAAAATAATATATTAATATAATTTGTCTTTTCAATTTGATCGTATAAAACATGCATGGACAAACTTTTATTTCAATCCAATCCATAATTGCGAACGTAAATTTATTTACATTATAATTCATATTGTCATATCAGTTTTCACAAATTTAGAATTAAGTACCTGTTTTAATCGTGCGGTTTTACTCTTGGCTCTAAACATAGGACTTTTTGATCACTGCCAAATTTTTTAAACAAGAAGTTTGTAAATATTTTAGAGAAAAAGAGGTTCTGTGATTATATGAGAAATCCGTGAATGAATCGTAGTAGTTACTTGTGTAGTTGGTGAATTAAAAACTCAACAGAGTCACCAATATGCTCCTACTTGTCAAGCCTGTAATGTTGATGTTGTAGTTCAATAAGTTACAATTTAACTAGTAAAATAAGTTGGGTGTCACAAAGACCTTACAAGGGCATTCATATAATAATGGTGAGTAAAGTCAAAAACATCTATGGCGAGTAAAAATATACACCTCAGTTTTTTCATTATAAATAATGTTAGGTAATACATTTTTTTTATCTTTCTTGTCTCTTCAAACAAACACATTAATTAGAAAAGATGTAATTTATCTAAAAATAATTTCTCACAATGACCACTCGTTTGTAATGCTAAAAGAATCTTCTTTTTAAGGTTCGATTAAAATTTCTTTGTTGCATTGGTTGTTTTATATGAAACGGATAAGATATTAATTTAAATGCATATATAATCACAAAGATCTTGACTGCGCTCGGTTCTACCAAACACGATCATTAGCAAATGTATCAAAAATTCACGCTTTATTTGTAAACATCGAAAGTTTTATTCAGTATAAGTGCGTTAGGTAACCGATGATTCATATCATACATATGTATATTACGATACGTTGATTGTAAAAAATTGATTTGTATATATCGGGTTTAGTTGTCTCGAACATATAAATAAGTGTTGTGTAATCGTCTGGAATTAGAAATATTGAGAAGAAAGTATAGAACTTCCTTAAATTGCTACGCGTCGTCCAACATTTTATCTCGCATAAATTTTATGTACGCGCGCTTGTACTATTCAACTAGTACAAAAAAAAAAAAAAAAAAAAAAATTTATAGGACATTTAAATGAAAGTTCGTTTATACACTAGAAAATGGAGAAGTTGTAGCATTAAAGAGCTACATACTTTTATCCATGAAAAAACAAGTCCGACCACTTTGATACAAATACGCACAAGAGTGTAATGTTACATATTGATGATTATTTGTGAAAAATTGTGACAGAAAGTTTATAAGCTATGAGAAGGATGCGAGAGTATGTATATGTGTAAATTCAACTTATCTGTGAAATCTTATCGATACAGTCTATATTGTAGACTATTTATAGCTTTAAGAAGAGACATTGAATGATAACAAAACGCGTTTCTCTCTTTCTCGAGTTTAAAAACTATGATTTAGGATTTAGGTTTTTTCATGTGCAAGTATAATATAAACAAAAAAGATTGTGAATGATACTTATAATACTTACAATGCTGTTTTTTTTTATTATTTCACACAAGCATTTTTTCTTATGCTCCGCTTGAATGTGAACTTGATGTAGAATTTAACACAACTCGTTAAAATTTATATAAATAACAGTTTAAAAATATAAACATTAACGTGCATTTATTTATTTTACAACATGTATCTACATATATATATATATATATATATATATGTGTGTCCATAATTTATAAATACAGTGTGGAATAAATATAACGATATGCGATACGTAAGAACGTACGATTAAATAAAGATAAATTCGCGTAAATGCATTTGGAATGCTATAAACATATTTATTACGTACGAGTAATCGAAAACGTTTAGAACGTGATATACATACAATCGAAAGTCTGGACAGTCCCACTCTATTAACTTATATATTACAAAATGCGATATTTGCTATTAACGACAGCATATAAAAGTCAAAAAAGATAATGACTATATCTTCAAAGTGTAATGTTGATAATAAATATTTAGAGATTATAAATAGGTAATAGGATATGGCGAAAAAAATTAGATTTTCGTACATAATACTAAAATACGCAATTGAAGGCAAGAAAGATAACGCTCCAATGATTGATACAATGTTTTGAGCGTCAGTGATGACAGTAAAAACAAAGATCATCTATATTCGCGGTTTATATGTCAGAGTGACGTGAAATGTTTTCACGTCCACTTCGGTACAATCTTGTGGTCCGATGACGCCAGCTTTAATCGTATCGTTTTTTTTATTGCGGCGTGACGAATTGCGGTGTAAATGTTGTTTTTCCTTAGAGGAAGTTCTTCGTACGCTCGGCCGCTTTATCGATTCCGCGCTGGTGCTTAAACCCGTAGCTACAGTCGTAAGAATGTGGAAAATAGAGAAAATTGAATGTCTTCAAAAGCAAATAGAAATTTTTCTGAAATGACTGAGCTGTTTACCGATATTGCCAGAGGAAGACCGATTGGAATTCGTGTGAATTAAAACGTGTATCGCTGTGGGACCGCTATTCATTGCCGTCGGGTCTCTTTCTACGGGCGTAAGAAACCATTCGGATCTAGTTCGCATACGCGCGGCTTGTCTCTCGTGAACCTAAACTCATAATAAATACGTTCATACACGTTGTCGATCTTAAAAAATTTATCTCACTATTTTTTGAAGACTAAGCCGCAAAATAAATGACGTTTTACAGTTTTTGCATTGCTGTTATTTAACTTTTTAGTTAATCAATTTAGTTAAATCAAACCTGCGATAAATAGCTGAGACTTTTGGTACTCTCAGCATAGCGATTCATTGCACGCAGTTCGTCTAGCGTCACGCTCGCCGCAGCGCGTATGGGAAGATGACTGCCGTTGCTCGATGAACGAGAAAACGCCTAAAATAAACAAGTTCTAGCTGCGCTACTTCAGATCCCTTTAGCAATACATATTTATCGCAAAAGCGTGATTTCCGCTGAATACCTGGAATAGACTGTTCTCTTCTAAACTAACCGAGAAACGGGTATCACTCTCGAACAAGATATTTTCCGGGATCATGCCTAACGACGACGCGAGTTTCACAGATTCTGGTAGATAAACCAAAGTTAGAGTCGACTGCGATTTTTCTTGATAACATGCATCTATCGTGAAGATAAAAAGAAATTGCAATGAAAATTATGTAAAACACAATATACTCTTTTATGTCACTAGAGTTCAACTTACTTTCTAAATTTAACTGTAATCCCCATCTTTCACACTCGTATTGTAACCATGTTTTTTCAGCTTCCAGTGATAACTGTCCTGCGAATTGTAAATCAAAATTTATATTTGTATTGCTTGAGAATAATCTGAATTTCTATAAAATAAAAATGCGCGCAAGTAATTTTTACTCGATACAAGAGTATCCGGCGGATATCGGAAATTAAAAATCCAGTCTTCCTCCACTTTTATTATTCGTCCTGTTATACGTGCATAATACTCGTAATTGTCTTTTCCGAATAAATTCAAAACGCCGAAGTTGTCTATCATGAACTTGGTGACGCGTGTAGCAGTCTAGAAATAAATTATCGATTATTGACAAACATCAAAAGGAGAAAGGAAAAAGGATTTTATCGTGATAATAATGTACAAAGACCACCGCAAATATTAAAGAGAATATATTATTTACCTTAAATCTGAGAATATCTTCCATTTTGGCAGTTTTGCCGTCGCTAACGCAACTTTGAAACAACGAAGGTGCCACAGATACTCCTAAGGCCTCGCTGTTCATATATGTTTGCGCTAGCTCGCTATTTACCGCTATTACTCTGAATGTGCCGAATAACAGCACTAATAATCGTTGCGTATATATTGGCATGGAAGTAATTAATCTGCATAGAAATTCTCTCGTGAAATCACTAAGAATCATATTATCCAAAAAAAAACAAAAAAAACAGCGCAACTAAAATGAAAGATTACACATGTATTTGGTCCCGTTGTTGTTCCATATTGTCCAACTGAATCAATGTAAACAGTTGTTCCTCACGCTCCTTTCCAAATATGCCACCTCGTATGTTGCGTAAAAATTTCTTTAACACACTAGCTATTGTATAAATGCTAAAATTATCCATGTTGACCAATTGTCCAGTTTGCAGAATATGTATGAGCTTCTTCATGTTACCCTGATGTCCAGGTGTACGAAAAATGTTTTTTACAAATACAGCTTCTTTGTTTAATATTAATATAAGAACCTTGAAAAAAAAATTGGTTATTTATTATCACTTATTATGATCTAGATATTGTAGATTAATTATAATTAATTTAAACAATGTAACATCTTGAATGCACTTGCTATTTACCAGTAAAGGGCCAGGAATATCATTTTTACAAACTTCATCCAGAGGCACGCCAAACTTGACTCTACAAAGAAAGAAAAAAAAAAAAATTAAGTGTCTATATCCTTCAAATGTATTAATATCAAATTTTGAAGTTGATTATCTAAATATACCATCAAAATATAAGTGCTTAAGGAAATAAAAAAATCTATACAGTGTATACTTTATTAGTAAATATATAGATTAAAATAAGCTATAAAAAGTATGAATTATTTTTAAATAATGTATACACACACACACACAGCTAACATATACTAACTTTTCCAAGCGTCTTGGGCGGTATCTCTGCCTTGAAGAGGGATATCCACAGCTGGTCATAACATTTCCTAACATAGCAGCACTTAAATGCATTCTTTCTGTCCAGTTGCTCATTCCACTGGCTGAGAATATGAATGGAATGGGAGCTCCAACACTTTTTACTGGTGTTAAAGCTCCCATCCCATTGAATTGTCCTTTCCCAAGAGAAGACTCGCTCCCATCCTACAGGTTTGTCTTCCTTCAAAAGAGATCAGGCTGTCCTCTTCAAATACTAATCCCTTTTGCTTGCAAACTAGTTGCTGAAAGATGAACAAAAGACTCCAGTTTTGTTTATCACTCTCAAATTTTCATGATCTGCACGCTAAGAGAGATTGACAGTTATAAAGAAATAAAAATCTTACCGGAGTAAAAACGACGACAATCAGACCTCGCCATTGACACAAATCCCAAGGCGACGGTGAATGCGTTTGCAGCTAACCTAATCAAAGTGCACAAGAGAGACAAGATGCAAGGTGTTTGCTTGTGCATGCATGCTGCATCTACGTTTCTATCATGGAGATATCGCAATCACGGAGCCGAAGCACCGACATCATCTCGGCCACACCACGATAAGACCATGTAAACCCATATAAATCATAGTCACAAGGCAAAGTCAACAAACGATAGAGATAGATGACGAGATCAACACTAAGTGGAGGGAGAATCAGCGCAATGAGATGTCAGCGGAGTGAAGTGGAACATCAAAAGCTTGTTTCCTAGACTGGTTCTGATCCTTAATAGAAATACTTATTCTGGCTTGACGACAGATGACACCACGGATGCGTTATTCCTCGCGCGCATCCCCATCCGTTTCTCCGATCACGTCAGCCGTTTGACTGCTAAGTTTCTCAGTGCAAAACTACCCTCTGAAGGGATCGTGACACGCGATAGTAGATATGCGAGGACATATTTCGAGATTCGATCACTTTGCTAATTACAACTTGATCAGCAAACATTTGCTAAAATGTAACGATTTCAAGCTTAAATCGGCAGACTTACGCGCGTGTTTTCGAATTTTTAACTTGCCATGAACGTTTATTACAAAGATGAGCTCGTTAGCGATTGATGACCCGAAAAAACGAAACACGTGGGACTGTTGTTGAAAAAAAAAAGAAACCCCTGAGATTGAACAACAAATTTGTTCTAAAAACCAATTTTGTTTGCCGAAGGCGGGAAAAATATCGGCGTGCAATAGAAAAATCTTTAGTTCGCCGAGTTCGAACACTTGGCGATAAGCAGGAACGAACATGTGAAGAGCGTAAACCTTTGATCAAAAACTCATTAATTAAAATTACGCATTACCGCAATATGTTCGGTCGATATGTGTCAAGTATAAACCCATAGGTTTGATAAACCAACTCAAAGTTGATAAAATTCGCGTTAATTTCGCGTCATTTGCTTAAAAAGCGGTAAATGTAGAGATATACATTTACCGCTTTTTAAGCAAATGACGAAATTAACGCGAATTTTATCAACTTTGCAATTCAAGAGGATATAAAGATAAACAAGTGTTGACAAATCTATCTACGAGAAGAAAAAAGTTAAGTAATACATTTAAAAAATTCGATCTATATCTCTTTCATGTGGTGGTTTTGCAATTTAACTTAGAAAATAACGCTCGCGCACGCACACACACACACACACACACACACACACACACACAC
>QVOB01007393.1:0-27959 GCA_014839585.1 Pseudomyrmex concolor
TCTCTCTCTCTCTCTCTCTCTCTCTTTCTCTCTTTGCTTGTGAATTTATAATAAAATTAAAGAAAGAACAAAGAGGAAGTTACAAATCAAAAGGGAATTCCGAATTTATGCAAAACAATCGACATTTAGAAACAAGACTTGAAGGGTAAATGCGGTCAGTGTGTCTTCATGGCTGAGAAATACGAGGAGTTGAATGGCTCGTGACCTTGGCCCCGAGGCTGTTAGCCTGGGGTTGGTAAGGTAATTAAATGCCATGGATGGGGTTGGGAGGGGAGGAGAGTTGCTATAACCGGCAGGATAGAACGAAGGGTATCCAGGAGGGATGAGACTAATTGCCGATGCAAGGAAAACCATCCCTTGCCGTGCCACCGAAGGATCTTTCAAGGTGCTCATCCTTCTCTGATTATACCGTCATTTTATTAACAGTTCTCTCACGTATAGACTTTGATTTTGACCGCGAATTTTTCAACCCAGATAAACATGTGTGCCTCTCACTGTCTTCGTGTGCTCTTGTATTATTGTATTTTAGCTTATTTGTTATCTCAAATATTTATCTACTGTAAATAGTAATTTAATGTAATTTAATAGTAATTTCTTTATATTTTTTACATACGCGTTCTCTTACATACTGTGTTGTCAAAATAAAATATATTTCCTATCTCAATCAGAACTTCAACTATTAGAAATATACCAGTAAATTTCACGAAATTTATTATATGGTTTTTATATCACACATAAAAAATTTAGTTGTGTCTTTTAAACTCTATCGATATCTGAAAACTTGTACATGATAAATATTTTGCACAACCAATATATCAATCATTATATCGATCGCGTCTCTACTACAGTAATTGGATAACATGCTCTATCATATGATTACGGAATATTAAATCGTTACGAAAAGCAAGTGGCTGTTATAGATATAATTAATTTCGAGTCGAGTTAAATGATAAGAATGAAGTTTCCTCTGGACTTTTTTTGGCTGGGAAAAAAGCTTTTTACAGCCACTCTCGGAAAAAAAACTTACTTAATTCAAGTCGGAGCGTATTACACAATCCGCACGACTAGAATAGAGCCTTTCGTAATTCGGGAATGATGGGTAAGATAAAGTTTCGCGCACGACGGGGAACCACTGTCCCGGAAGTAGCCCAGTTACAAATTAGCATCCAAGGATTGCCCTTGGCGTTTTCTCCCGTCTCCCTTCCATCCGAGTTCGGTCTCGCTTCCTATATCCCTCTCGCTTCCTACCGCCGCCGTCGGCACTACTCTTTCTTTCTGGGTTATTAAAGGAAGCCGCCTTCGGGGTCAAGTCGGGTTAGGTCAGGGCGGCAGGGAATAATGAGCGAGGAAAAGTTAAACGAGAGTATTTTTTACCGAGAGGAAAATTACGCTGGCCTTCCCTGGTCGTAGTAAAGATGGTGCAAGAAGGACAAGCCGTTGCAGCAGTGAACTTGAGAGAGACAAAGATAGATGAAGAAGAAAAGAGAGAGAGAGAGAGGATGGGAAAAGGAAGGGAGAGAGAAGTGAACGAGAAATTCAGGGGTAGGAGATCTCGGGGTGGCACGAGGGGATGTCTTCCATTCATTACCGCCGGTTACCCCTTAATGGAATCTTCGTGTCCTCATCTTTCCACTGTCCTTCCTCAGCGCCACGCTGCGCCGCGGTAATTTCTTTTTGCGAACAAGAAGTCGTTTGTACACTCGGCAGAGCGAGATGCCTGCCGCCATTCAGAAACAACATCACCGACTTGTACGCGCGTTATCGCAAGCTCGCATTTATTCTACTTTCTTTCTTGATTCGCTGTTATTTCTCGATGTTACATGAGCTTCATTCTTCACACGTTTATGCTATCTCACGTGTAACAAATGTCACGTCGTTATTAAAAAAAAAAAAAAAAAAAACAATGTCGAGATATTGTAACAAATAAATCATTATGATAAAGTGCAAAGTGTTTTTGTTGATATTAATGAAAATAATAATTGACTCACAACGCCCCAATTATTTTTCATAACAAGACCTTCAAGAGAGTCGCCGCGGTAACAAAAATAAGCATATGAAATTCTAGACCTATTCTGTATACATAGTTTGAAATACTACGCTCTATCCGACATCCATTAATCACAGTTAGTCCCGTCGTACTATTTGTCTATACATCAGTGACTACGCAATTAAGAAGAATGTCGTTTGCCGACAACAGAAATTTAACCGACGTGAATAATGAGAAAAACGTACGTATGTACGAACTCTGAGCGCGCGCACGAACTCTCTCATATCTCCGCCGCCTTTCGACGTCTGGGGATATCAAATTATTCTGCATAAAGGATGACACACAGGTCGATGGTAATAAACTGACTCGAGAAATAATGGCATAACGAGCGCAAAGTGGGGTCCGCTCGTGCAGCCGGCGGCCAGATAGAAGCGGAAGGGGTTGAAGAACCAGGTAAGCCCATTATCCCCGGCGTGTCCGTGTACACAACAGGGTGTCTATAAATGTTTCAGGGACTTTCGTTTCTCTCGCGTCGGTAATTTATTCAGAAAGTCAGTCGCCACCTGAGTAACGTGAGAACACTCGGGATGCATCTGCATGCAGATGTCGCGCGCAGTTGGCACCCAAGAAAGAGAGAGAGAGAGAGAGAGAGAGAGAGTGCTTAATTACATTCGGCTCTTCGACAATGTGATGGAACATTGTTGCCAGGTCGATAACCTTTGAACGACCGGTTCGAATCTCTTTATAAACAGGTTTATGTAGCTGCGATAATCGAAAGTTCTCATCGCGTTAAGTACTTAATAAATAAAATATTCACTCGGATTCATTGCACATGATTTACAAAATAAGAAAGTATACATATGCTGATAATAATTGAGAACGTAAACAATACTTAACGAACAATATGAAATTTTTGAAATGAGCGTTGTCACATTTGAAATCTGATGTTCCATTAACGTAAATTGCAATTCCCTTTTTCCTTTTACTTTCTTTAAAAGTAAGGATGAAGTGATATTCAAAACTTTGAATGCCACATGTGCGACTAATGTTCTTCAGAAATTTCTCAACTTGAAGTATAAGAAGATTAGGTTTTCTTTGGATGGATAGGTTGCCTGGTGTCCGCGAGATAGGGACATGGGAAAGCACTCCTCCTTTTCGTATGTAGATTTCATTGGAATGCCCGAGGGATGCGAGGGGATCTCGACAGCAAAGGGAGCGAAAGGGTTGAGGGAGAAAGGATAAGGTTTAAGATATATGCGTGGGAAGATAGCCGTCTCAAATGCTTCGTTGCGCTCGAGTCATGCCACGTGTCTCTTCCGGGTTTTAATTTAAATTGGAGTTTTTGCTCCGTGCTCCCGTTTGTGCTGCTTGAAAAGATCCCTCATCTGAAAAATCTTTACCGGACGAGCTCTAAGAAATGTCTTTAAAGTGAAATCTTCGACGTTGCAAAGTATTAATAAATTTAATTTTTGTAAAATAATTTCAACGGCACGTATAGAAATAATTTCTTCGAATTAACGGTGAAAGAAATATGCGATTCGTATTAAACAATTATTTTATAGTGACATATATTTGTACACATATTCCAACACTTATGCGATAGATCAATGAGTTAATTATACGTATAGTAAACCCGAAATTGTACGGCAAGCAGATGTAGATTGACAAACAAGATCGCCGTTTTGTTCTATGACTGTTTGACGATTATATTTGCGAAAGGTCCTTTTACACGCGAGGTAAATGTCCTGAAACAATGTGACAAAAATACACAAGAGTTCGATGCAATCCTTTCTCTTCTAGAACAAATTTGCCCGAATATTCAAAGGTCAATAAGAAATAATATTTAAAATGGCGGCGAGAAATCTGAAGACAAAGTCGATAAATTATTTCTAGTTCGTGATTTTACTACAATTTACTTTCTGATAATTCATGTAATTCAATTTACGGTATTATGCGGCTCTTTGCGTTTAATAAAATTAGTTTTAATTATTAAAATTTCGTTAAAATTTTAAATTATCAGATCAAACGCGCAACGTTTTCGTAAATAATTAAACTGCAAAATGTGCAAAATTGATCCAAATGTTAATTTTTGCATATAGACGTATAATGTCAAAGTTAGAGTTTACGAATCAGATAGACCGAAAGCGTAGTTGTATTTCCTCTACAAGGGAAGTTTCCTGTATCTAACTTCTCCCCTGTTGTGTATTTATTGGACACGAGTAGCGAAGACTCCACTTTGTAGTAGTTTATGTCATCGCACTCTCAAGTCAATTACGCACATGTGTATACGATATTACATGAAGAAAGAGTTAGATTATATTTTGTTATTTTGTGGAAATGGAAACATTTCAATTTCAAACTACAAAAATAATTCACACACACACACACACACACACATAAATTATTGAAAGAAAATTAAACGCGCGGAACGCAGAAAATTGGTTTCGACTTGGTTCGATTTATCTCGACCTTATTTAAAGAGATTGTCGGAGAAGAGTCATTATCCTGGGGGAACTTTCGCTTTTGTCTAGCCTCTCCGTGTTGGCTCACGTTCGATAAATTGTCGGTGGTGTAACGTAATAGCAAAGGATTAGTGGCCGCCCCTTTCTCATCCGTGCTCAGCATCTCGTAGGTCAGTCTTTAATAATCACTCATTTCTTCCGAACATCGGCTATTTAACCTCATCGTATTGGGAAGGAGGGTTAAAGCGGAATCCTCGACATATAATTCAAGATTCATTAGGAGATGCTTCACCATCCTAATAAATCACCGCGTCGTAATAAGTTAATTTATATCCCAAGTAATTATTAAAATATATTTACATACATATACGTGTGTAAAAAAAAAAGAAACATAGTATATAAATAAAATAAAAAGTTAAATATATATTTTTTCTCGAAAGAAGAACTTTGTTGCAATCAAATGCTATGAAATATTTAATCAAAAGTATATCGAGTCGAAAGATGAAAATACATAGAAATTCATCATTAGGCTCGACGACGTAAAGCGTGCTAAAATTTGATCTCGCCGTCGCATGACCATCTTCCCTTGCGAGAACTAGTCAAGTTTGACAGAAGGGGCAAAAGAGTTCGTGCACTGCTGACTGCACAAGGCTCTTCTCATGATCCTCTCACAGGGACCGGAGGAAGACGCAAAAGAGTAGGGAAGAGAGAGAGAAAAAGAGATAGGCGCCCTTGAGAGGTGAGTCCCGGAATCGGTCCTGTGTGCGGTCCAAGCGTGAAGAAAGAAAGAAGCCGCGCAAGAGAAAAGGGAATGATGAAAAGAGCGATGGGAGATTGGAGAGGCGGCTGGCTGACTGGGTGGCTAGCCGGCATAGGTGGTGGTAGTACTGGTGATAGTAGCTCGGAGGGAAAAAGAAGAGGAGAAAGAGGCGGAGGAGGTTGAGTGGCGGAGATGGAGGAGGGAGAGGAGGCGACCGTACTAAGAAAAGCCGACACACGGGGTGGCTGGGAGCAGTGCAGATCAATGCCAGCCAGCCAACCCGCCAGCCAGCCAGCCGACCCAACCCTTCCGAGTCTACTGCTCTTCAGTTCCCTAACCCTTTACCCCGTTTTTCCACCCCGACTTCGGCGGACTCACCCGGAGATAAAACACGAACGGCTCCACGAGCTACCCCTACACACCACCCCTGCCACCCGTGTCGCCCTCTCGTTTTCCTTCTCTCTCTTCCTGTGCACCTCACCCTCTTCCTGCTCACCGTTTCTGCCTCGCAGCCACTCTCTCGATTTATCTTTCCCTCTTTCGAAGCTCTCTTTCGTCTCTCTGGCGTACCTATAGTCACTAACACCGATGAAAAATAATAGCTGCGGCTATGCCGGGAAGAGAGAAACGAATATGCGCGAGGGAACGAGAAGAAGAAGAGGTGAGAGAAAAAGAGGGATGCATCGGCGTAAACGCACTCGAGACGGAATTGCTCTGCAGACTTTGCCTTCCCTTTGACGCTTCGAACGCCGTGCATTTCAACGAGCTGCCTTCCTCCCGATTTGTTCCGGGAAAATGATTTTTTTCGAGGCAACAGCACCTACCTATATCTATCGCTACCGCCAAGTCAGACAACTCTTTTCCTGCATTATTTGATACAAACTAACTGTAAATTCGTACAATCGAATCTCGATGTTACGCATGCCGAGACAATTTCTCGATTTCTCATGTATATGTATATATTGGTTTAACGAAATTAATACAAAAGTTTTTACTTAATAATAATGAGATAAAGTTTCTAATGTATAAAACTGACAATTTTAGAATTATTAATTTTTTCGAAAATGCAAAATTTTCTTGATTATATCATACATTTTTTTATTTTGACGCGGTCGCATATAAAATATTGAGAAAGTGTTTATTGACGTAATTGATAAAACAGACCGATAAAGTTACGTTAATGCTGTGTCAGCACAGTTGCGTGAGGATAGTCAGCTAGGACTAGCAATTTTTCAAAGAAAGCTTCTCACGACACCGTCAGCAAGCTTATTGCGATCGTGGATCAATTTTCAATCTTTTCAGAGATTCTCCTGTTGCCAGGATCAGCAGCGCCGTTAGAAAAAGGCCGATACAGCGAGAGAGAGAGAGAGAAAGAGAGAAGGGAAGAGAGAGGGAAAGAGAGTTACCGGGGTAAAACGCCTCTTGCAATCTGCCAGGAGTTACTTTCATGTTACTACAGAGTGGCGGTGGCGCGGTCGCATATAAAACAAATTAATCTCGTTAGGGGTAGCGTCTGCCTTCGTCTTTCCGGCTTTCAGAAGCTTCCACCCCTTTCCTCTTCCATTACCTTTCTGCTTCTGGCTCCCTCTCTCTCTCTCTTTCTCTCTTCCTTGGCGGGCGAATCCACGAGCGACTTTGCTCCTCTTTTATCTTAATTCGTCGTCTAAATGAGAACGAAGTCGCGGTTATCGCGGTTTTAAGAAAAAGAGACTCCTTGAATTGGCGCGCCGGGTGCTTTATAAATCCTCTTGAGCGGCCAAGTGACTGGCTCTGCTGAGCGCGAGTGTTCTCGCGGCCCGAGCTCGCTCGTTTCTTGCTCGTTACTGTCGAAGAGTAAGTACTTCGATCCCGGGTCGCGCGGCTCAAAAACTTGGCAAGACAAACCGATAGGCTACTTATTTATTTTTATTGACACAGCACTTTATCCCAAATCGGTGAAACGTTTTCCACCTCCCTCCTTCCTTTCCTCCTTCGCCGTCAAACGAACAGTTTCGACAGAATCAACAGTTTTTCGTTCGATGCGAGATATTTATTTTTAACGAACGAAAAAGCTTATTACTCATTTCTTCGCGCGTCGCCACCGAGCGATTATAAGTCAAGTATTTCGAGTGTCAAAAAATTTGTCACTTCTCTTTTTGACGTGTAATAAATTATAATCGTCAAATTCAACCGAGTAATTTTGAGAAAATCCAACAGTTCGCGCGCTTAAAACGTACTTAGTTTAACTTAACACAATGAATACAAAAACGTCTCTCCCTGACGAACGAACGGGAGCTACACTCGCAATTTCCAATGCAACAATGCGAGAAGCGATCTCGCGCCAAAGATGATGAAAGAAACTTGAAAGATGCCAGGAACGGAAGTTTCAACTACGTTTCGCTATTTCCACCTCCTGACTCGGCAACGACGCGCAGGATAAGTTACATGGAAATGAAAAATAGCAAACGAAATGAAAAACTTGGAAATACCAGGAGAAGCATCGTAGATTATGAAAGACACACACGATATCTAACAGCGTATGTGTGAGTGGTTATCGTGCCGGTGGTGCGCGGTATATATGTTTCGTAAGGGTGGCAAGACATTCAACGCGCATGCGCCTACATGGGCGTCAATACGAGCTGTATACACTACCCTTTCTCTGCCTTTGTCACACGTACGCGCAAACACATACGCGTGTATTTCCCACACGTTTGCACGCGTGTATCCTGGGACGAGAAAGCATTTCGCTTTTGTAATGTTGGTAGAAGCGCGGGGGAGTTTTGATGCTTGAATAAATGCGATATACCCTGGAGATATTTTGTCAAAATTGCGCATAGTTCTATATTTGTCGTTTCATTATTTTATGTGTATATTCTTATACGTACACGTGTGCGCGCGTGCGTGTCGGATAAATTTACAAAATTAAAATATTATTTTCTACTTGTTATATTCTCGCAAACTTATATAATAATATATAATAACACGCGCAAGATGTGCCTTTTAAGTTCTACCCTCATTTGGATGAATTACGTGCCGCATTTATATTGACAATCAAAGCGAGACGATAAACTTCATTACCTCCAGGCGCTACTGCAAAACACAAAAATAAAGTGATTATAATTACATGTAATATAACAATTGGACGTCGTCAAAATACAAATGATATTACACGTCGATAATAATTAAATTCAATTAATATCTTTTTTGCTTTTCCAATATTATTCTTCCTCTTTATATTAATTTCATCTCTCTCTCTCCCCGGCAAATTAAAAAGCACGTAAATTCAGAGCTTCTATATCTTTCTTAACGTTAAATAATTTTGACTGTTAAATAATTGTGAAAAGTCGGAAAATTAAAATGTTATATAGATATTTATAAAAATAATCAGTATAGTAATAATAATATATTATATAATCGTATACAAATCTCTCTCTCTCTCTCTCTCTCTCTCTCTCTCTTCCTATCTATCTATCTATCATAACAGAAAGGAGATTTCGGACACTAACATTGTGACACCATCACATTTTCGCTCAAACCGCCGGAAACCGTTCTCTCTTCC
Organism: Pseudomyrmex concolor; assembly: GCA_014839585.1. Taxonomy (NCBI): domain Eukaryota; kingdom Metazoa; phylum Arthropoda; class Insecta; order Hymenoptera; family Formicidae; genus Pseudomyrmex; species Pseudomyrmex concolor. The sequence continues at coordinate 8,748 of QVOB01007393.1, forward strand.
TCCCTCCACCCCCCAAAAACCGACCAAGATATAACGCCCTCGCTTTTCTTGGTGGTCCCTCCGAGGCGGCACACAGTAGAGCACAAACATATTAATGCCATAACCATCCAATCTAGTCGACGTACCATCGCCTTAAATATAAATGGGCGACGCGTACAGGCAGAGCGCCCCACTTTCGTATTCATGCGAAAGTTTCCTGGTCGCCTCGTTAACTTTACATAGGACTATATGGACGGTTTCAGATTCGGCTGTGCCGTGTATATGTGCGCGTACGCGCGTACACGCGAGATTGTCACCAACAGCCATACGCTATATAGCGTAGATATGTTCGCCCGCGCTTTCTCTGTTTCTCTCTCTCTCTTTCTCTCTCTCTCACACGCACACACATCTAACAGTCGTTTCTAACTTCGGGGGTAATTCGAGCCATTGTGCTCGATGGAATTGTCGGAGTATCGGGAATCGCGCAGCAGGTAAAGCGATCCGCTTTTCTCTGCGATCGTAAATTTAGTTTTACGGATGATCGTGGCAAATACAAAGAGCGATCGACATTTCCGTACATCGTTCGCATTACAAGTTGATTGTAAATGATGCAAAAGATGTAGTTGTAACGAGTGAAAAGTTACATTTTACATGTGCGAAGGTTCTCTTTTGTAACATAATCGCAAAGTTTGAGTTCTAATGAAATGATGATTAGCGCTAATCTAAATAAACAAATGAATATTGTTGCGCTTAAATTTCGCAAAAAAACTTCCGACAAGCAATTATTGCTCCGCCAGATGAACATCTTAAACACGTCCACGTTTTTTTGCAAAACGCTGAACGCACTTCAGATTGTACAACCCGGATGTTACAAACAAACCCTTTCCGCTGATCCTCGATTAGTTGCAGCGACCCTAAACGGCTAAGCGATCAGCATCACCTACCATTCGATGTTCGATGAATCGGAAACCTTCGTTGCATCCGCGTGACATATGCTCGGCGAGCGTGAAAATGCTTCTATGCACTCGCAACCTTTAATCAAGTGTACGCATACACGTATACGCGTACCGCATAATAACGCGTGTTGCGCCACGTGTACAAGTACGTGTAATTGAAAACAATATTTTCGTACATAAATCAAACACTTACAAGGATTCCATATTAGATGGGAAATATAATTATGCTTTGTGTTACAAAGTAAAGCGAGCTAATATGATTTTGTAAAACCACACTTTCAACGTAAATAGGACGCAAAGACGCTTTCACTTCTGCAAGACAGCCAGTTACAAGTAAAAGCAATTTTTTTTTTTCGGAAAAAATCTTAAATCTGTCACTGCCGATCAAAATATTCAAAAATTGCGTTTTCGTGAATTTTCTGAAAACGAGAAAAATGCGAAAAGTGTGTACGAGTTGTACTTTCGAAGAATCTAGACCGAAAAAAGTTGATGACTGATTGCTTATTCCAGTTCTATGCACTTTTACATAACTGTAACATTATATATATTTTTTATACGATTTTTTTATACGATATATTTTATATAAGATTTTTTGTGAACGGAGAAAACGAGTTATGCGACATCATATCACACTCTTTTCGCGTCGTACTTTCCTCCCTTGTGTTACCATTGGTTTCTCGTCGACGAGAAAAGATCTTACCGGCTATGGAACAATGGACGAGATGTATTTTTATCCAGACATTAACATAAGCCGATTGTGACTTTTTTCGTTTATATACGAACCGCGTGAAAAGATCGAAATGAAGAGATGAAAAAATCTTCCGCCTGCCTACTATTCAAAGGTGACACGTAGACAGAAAATGAAGGACGATTTTCATTGGCTGAAACAGTTGCGCTTTCTTTTCCAAGATTTGCAAGTTGTATTCGAATGCACGTTCAAACATTTTCAAAATTATGTTCTTTTGTTCATTTTACCTAGTAATCGATAGCTTATATCTCGTTTGGTTTTTTGCATGTTCGAATAGAACATTTTCGGAAATGTTCTTTGACGGAGAGGAAAATACCGCGTTAAGTCGCGTCGCAACGTCTGTTTGCTCGCCACTGTGTGTGTGTGCTCAAACACTACTTTCTGAAATCTTTATCATCCAGCGTCTCTTCTCGCTCCGCCGAGAGGAAGCGAACGTATACGCGAAACAAAAATAGGAGCAAAAGGAGAACGGATGCGGCGGCGCTGCCAGGGAACTTTTTAAGCAAATTAATCAATATCAACGAGGACGGAAGTTTACGGCAGGACAAGAAGAAGAGAGAAAAAAAAAAAAGAAGGCAAAAGATTTCATCGGGGAGCATCCGGGCGGACCTCGCTAATTTCTTTAAAGTAGTTTGCCAATTTATTATTTTCCAATTTTCTGGGAACTTCTCTCTCTTCGCCGCGCGCACGTACGACATTTAGAAGCCTCGCTCTGTTGTTGTGTTGTTGTTGTTTTGTTTCTCTCTCTTTGTCGTTCTTCGCGCTCGCCGCGCCGTCTCGAAAACCAAATTCAACCGGCAATCAACCTCGATCGTATCTGTTAAAAAAAAAAAAAAAAAAATTGCTGTTTCGCTTTTACAATGTTACTTTCCACGCGCGTGCCGATGTACACAATGCATTTTAATTTTCAACCATTACAATTGCACTTGTAAATTAACAAGAGAGAAGATGGAATGTGTATCCCGCATAAAAAAAATAATGGTGTGTCTCCGCATGTGAAATTTCTAAACACAATCGCATACATTTCTGAAAATAGCTCTTGGAGAGAAATATCTTTCAAATAAGAGTTCAGTTTCACACAGAGGAAAAGCGACCTTGTCTCCTCATCGGAAGATGTTCGCGATAGTCGCGCCTATTCTATCCTCGATTTCGAAATTCCGACTCCCTTTGGTGATTTCACGAAGCACAAAACTTTTCTCCGTAATCCGGAGGGTTTTTGCCCGCTAACGATCGACAATGTTTAAGCACGGCGAAAGCCAACAGGATCGCGCAGACGAGGCAAGTTTAGCCTAACAAGGGGCTCCCCGGAAGAGCAGGCACCGGATGAGGTATGTAAATCTCGTTCCGCCGAGGTCGTGCCGCGCCGACTCACCCTTCCATCCATCGCGAGAGCATCCACCCCTGAGTCAGGTTCTTTCGCGGTCCACAGTGGCAGGGTAGATTTTAACCCTTTTCCAGTTATCGATTTTTAGCCCGAGATAGATGAGAGAGCGCGCCCCGGCTGTGTGGCCTTCGGCCACTTTACTTTTATCCCTCATTCTCCTTGACTATTCTGACGAAAGACTCATCTTCTTCTTGCACTTCGGTTATTCTTTTTTTTTCTTTTTCTTTTCTTTTTTTTCCAAAATTTATATTTGTATATTGTTTTTTTTTGTTTAAATAAGCAAGAACGTTTGAAAATATTGGAACATATTTTTAGTTACACAGCTGTTGTTATATTTTGTAATAAATAAGTTCTTTATAATTGCGGCGTATTGCGCTTGGTTTTGCTTATTTAAAAACTTTTTTATATGGAAATGTTTTCTCAAATTTATAAAATATGTATCTAATAATCGGGAAAAAGAGAGAGAGAGAAAAAGAGAACGCGAAACGAAAAATGAAATTAATTTGAACATAACGAAGGGAAAAAAGAACGTACGACGTTTCTTCTTGTTCATTTAAATCGATAAAAATGTACTTAATATGTACAAGAGTACTTTCATTCATTCTTTAAGTTCACCTTTATAAATACCGGCGCGGAATGTATACCGAGAACTTTTCGGGGTTGGAACGTTTTCGAATTTTACCCCCGAGTTCGATCTCCTTAGCATTTTTCCGGTGAAGAGAGAGAACACACTCTATCTTTGAGCGATAAAACTCTGCTTTAGACGGCCGTGCCCTCTGCTCCTGTATCGAAGGGGTTTGATTGATTACCAGGGTGGAGTCTGACACACAAGGATGGCTGACTTGCGCAGACTATGCACACTTGGCGTACGAAACCGCACGTGTGCGTGACGGAGATCCGCGACCGAAAAAAGGAGATCGCATCTTTCGAACTTAAACGGCGAAAAGAACGAGGGAGAAAAAGAGAGAGAAGATGATCCTGGTAAGATGGTAGAGCGGAACCCACGAAGCGAGTGCTTCGGGGGGTGGAACGACGCTATTGGGAGTGAGTGCGTGTTCGCATGTGCCATTAGATACATATCCATGAGGAAAGCCGTATGGCTCACGTGTATACGTGGGCGCGCGTGTGGGTGCCCTTATACGCGACAGGCAGACACGTATATATTAGGGGGGGTGTGCGAGGGTCCACAGACCAATCGGAAGCAAGCGTTCTTTATCCGGCCGGGTATCTTGGACGCATGCCTCACGTACGAGGCGTGGTTTGGGGCCACCCTTGTTCGAATGCTCGCCGTTTTTTTCCGCTCGTTGCATTTTCTGCGCTCGCGGCGACGCATACACGCACCGCCATGTTAATGTCTAGAAAATGTGTCGGCTGGTCACTCTCACCCTCCGTGTCGTTACATCTCTTACCGATTTTTCCAGCGTAGTATAATCGTATTTCCTTGCAAAAAAAAAAAAAAACAAAAATAATAATGAAAATCAAATAACAAGCGGCAGTGTGAGAAAATTTTTCAGTGTCGCGCGATTTTCCATTTTGTCTTTTTTTTTGGTTGGTGGTTCTTCTTCTTGACTGTGTTTAACGAGCATCGCGTTTGCGAGCGATATACATAGAATGAAACAGCGAGAAAAATGCGATGTGTATTCGCGACTGAACGGTGTGTGTAAAATTATCACGGATAATAATTGCATCAGTCGTAATCGCGCGCCTTGATATTTTAATGCTCTCGCGTATATATTAGTGAGACTCTTATTAGTCGCTCTTGCCTCGTGTACCAATGAAATTCTAATGCAATGCCATCGCGCGCGTCTTAACGATGGCATTGCAGAAAGAGCGCGAGAAGCTAAGTAACTCACTATTAGACTGACAGTTAATGCACTCCAACACATACTTGATGTTCATATAGTATTTACTCAGGTGTGCACGCCGGTAGTGTGCGAGCCGAGTTCTGCAACTGACATTTGTGATCTAATGCGTTTCTAGAATTTCAAGGACGCTCATCAAACTTGTAAGAAATAAATGGATGCAAATCCGTGTCGGTTACGAAATAGAGATATCATGTGGTGCGATATTGCTTTATGCGTGCTTATTACTTCGCCAAGCACTGAATGTCGTATCAACATCTTGTAACTTAACGCAATCATCGCGTCTCTAATAATTGCGTCACAATTTTAATAATAAATTTAAAAAAATATCCGTATGTATATATATATATATATATATATATATATACACGTGCGAGCTACGTTTTAGCGCGATTAGTTTCCACGTTCAGAGAGAGGTCGGGCGCGATGAATATATATTTCTTTCACACGTATAATAATGCGGTAGATGATTGCGCGCCGGGGAGCGCAAGATATGAGGCGAGCGCGTAAGGCGAAGATATATTCCAAAATTTCCATGAAATTTCTCGGCGGTAGCGCATACACACACGGCACACACGATAATGCATGCTCGTATGCTGATAGACACGTGGGTGGAGAAGCGCCTCGGACCCAGTGCACGTCGGGAGAGATCTCTCATTATGCATTCCTTTCAGGCGGCCGTCATTATTTTACATATTGCAGGAGGAGGCGTACCGCGCGCCAGTACTGACTGCCTTTGCCAATTTTTCCGGCATGGCAAAAAGGATACGGCCGGCAATTTGGCGGTGTCGGACACATGTGTGCGGGCACGTATGTGCCACACGGTCACCTTTAACATTGTTGTTGCAATTTAATATGTTTAATCGGAAAAGAGACAAGGCCAGACAGACGGGGAGAGATCGAATCAAGAGATGCTTTTCGCGCTTTGAAGATACAAGCTCGTACACGTAAACGCGCGCTCGAACAACAGCGCGAACCGAAGTTCTTTCGAATTTATGATCCGCGGGAAACAGTTATTTTTCCATACAACGGCGTCGCGCGGAAACGCGTAATAGAATTTGTAAGCGGATATATGTATATATCGATGTCCCGGCGTTTTGTGTGGCAGGTAATATCGCTGAAATATTTCGCAGCCGGGCGCGGATGATTAAAAGCGCGGAGAGTGAGATTGTAGATCGACGTCTATGTTCGACGTTACGTGTGCGGTAACGCGCACACGCTTGCGGCTTGTCAAAATACACGCATTTGTCTGACGAGAGATTGCGGGGCTATACAACATTATTCGTGTACGTTCTTCGGATAATTGACCGTCATAACGATCAAAAAAAAAAAAAAGAAGCAGAACATAGTGATTTCCGTTAGATAGTTGAATTATTAAATTGTAAGAAGAGAGAGAGAGAGATGTACATTGTTGTACAATGCGATACAGCGATGCCGCATACAATTATCTGTCACGCACATTGAATCGGATACCGGGCTTCATCCTTGTGATGCGTGATAGTATACGGCAAATAAAACACGCGTACTCGCGGGTAGATATTGCAACGTCACATCATTAGCAACGATGTTACTAGACGTCCCGGCGATGAAAATAAAAAAATAAAAAAAAAAAAAAGAAAAGAAAACGAAAAATAGGAATCATGTGTAACTATGATGCCGCGTGTCTACGTTTAAACCGACAGGTGTACATAAAATGTACCACCCAACGGTGTTGCATGAGGTTAATGATCTTCATTTGTGAGGGAATTACAGTTCCAGGTAAAAAGAGCTCGACACGAAACACGCCCGACACGAAGATGTGTCGTGTTCTTCTTGCCGAGGCAAGGAGCACGCCTAGAGCCTGCACCAGGCTCTCTCGAGAATATTTCCCAAGTGCGATTCGCACTACGATATATTTAATTCGGGGTGTTGCGTCATCAATTGTCCTTTGTGGGGGATCGCGGATCTGTTAAATAAAATTAGTCACGTTGTTTTAGTAAAATTAGTCACGTTGTTTTAGTAAAATTAATTGCAAAGAATATTAAATGGTTTCTTATTAAAACTGGCTCTTCTAGAGAAAGTAACTTTGTGCCAAGATTGAAACTGCGTGCGCACTCAGGATTAAACACATTTGCATATATATATATACATATATATATATATATGTATATATTCATTTATATAACACAGTGCAAAATTAAACATCCACTTGGAAAAAACGTTGCGTCAAATCGCGTGTTTGTGTTTTATCTCGCTAAATGTCGTCAAAATATTTCAACACCATCGAGGGTTAGAAGCCGATGTGGTCTCCTTATTTCCGAGCAACCGAAGAGGAGCGACGCAAGTGACGCAGCCACCTGTACGTAAGGCAGATAAATCTCGCGGTCGGCTTTCAAGGCAGGAAGAGAGGTAGGTTGTAACAGGCCGGCCTATATGTATGGTAATATCGACGGGGAGGTCCCCGCGATCCAATACTCGGGGAGCTCTCGCGCTGTGTTCCTCTCCCTGTCTCTCTCGTGCGCGCATTATGCGGTGGCAGCGAAAAAAGAAGTGCTACGTAAGGAAAGAGAAAGAGTGGAAGAGATGCGAAAGGACGTGGATCGGAGCGCAACCACGACGACGACGACGACGACGACGACGGCGGCGGCGGCGACCATCCGCGCTGGCAAGAAAGAGACAATCGAAAAGAAGGACGCGCAGGCTCTGTACCAACTCGTTTCTTTCTCAGTTCCGTTCTTCTCTCCGTCGACGTCATCGAACTCCGCGGAAAGTTATGCCGCGCGCGCGAGAAGGCTGAGAAAGAAAGAGGGAACGGAAGAAAAAGGAGGGAACGTCTCTCGCGCTCACCTCTGGAAAAGCATAGAAGAGAGTAGTGAGTCGGCGTCGCCCGGGCAACGGCTCTGCCACCTTATTGGATATGTTGAGCAATTTATTTTATTTTTCCCTATTCCTCGCGCGAGTAGAGAGAGGGGAATACTGAAAGGGGAGAGAGAGGCGGGGGAGGAGGGAGAGAGAGGAAGGAGGAAGTGAGTGAGTGAAAGATCGAAAAAGAAGAACGCCAAGGGGGAGGAGAGAGGTATCCTCCTCCACTTACCTGCTACCCTCCGCACACGTCGACGCCATTTTCCAATATCGCGTCAAGCGAACGCTCCCGCTCTCTCTCTTTCTCTCTTCTTCACCCACCTCCCCCCTCGTGTTTCTCTCCTCGTTCTTTCTCTCGTTTCGTCTCGCTCCTTCGCTCTTTTCTCCAGGAGAAAGAGAAAATGGAAGCGAGGCACGAAACGAGAAAAAGGGAAGAAAGGAGTCTGGGTGGGCGGCACGGGAGAAGGTGGAGGAACGTGGTGGAGTACGAGAGGGCTACACGGCGAGCTTCGACTGCAACGAGAGAACCGAGTAAGGTTAGGTGTGAGAACCGTACGTTCCTCCACCGTAAATTGGCAATATTCATGCCAGGCCGCGTACACGGCTTCCCCCGGACGGAGGGAGGAAAGAGTGAGAAAGGGGTGGGTTGTGCGAGAGGCGGTAGTTGGACTGCGGAACCGATTCTCGTAGCTCGAAGGCACCTTCCTCCCCTTTCCCCCTCACAAGAACGTTCACCTAGACAATTCGTTCGTTATTTTTACGCCGATGTCAGAACGGGGGTTGCAGGCGCGCTAACTACGCGCCTCCTCTTTCGCGATCCTTTCTCGAGCCAGAGATGTACGTATATTCGCGGAGGATATTGCAATTGAATTTCGCAGGCCACGAACGCCATACGAAGACAATGTTGAAAACAAATTTGACCGGCAAAACAGTCACTTTTCTCGAGAGATTTACACCTTGTCTCTTTTTTAATTATTTTTTCCCGACTAGTCACGAATTGTTTTATTATATACAGCAAACTTGACTGTAAAGAAACGAAGATTTTAGATTGACGAATTGTAGATCATTAACGTATAAATTAGTTCGATTGCGTAAGTGCTTAATAAACTCGATACTTGCAACAGACAGCAAGCGATAAGATGAAGTTACGCGCTTATATATGTATATGCGTTTTTGAGAAAACCTTCCCAATTAATGTAAACTTCTGTGTGTCGTAAAAACCGTTTTAAAATTACTTTGCACTCTTCCCGGACGCGCGCAGTCACACCATCCTTCTCCGGTATTCTCTCTCTCACTCTCTCTCTCTCTCTCTCTCTCTCTCTTTGCCCTCCTTCTTTCAACTGAGCTCCAAGAGCGAGAAGACCGGGGGTGGCTTTAGAAGTTTGAGTGATATTCCAACTTTTAAAATATGTCAAATTATTTTCCTTTCAGAAGAGCTGTCGTCTAAATACATTTCCATCCCTTTCGATGTATTTAAATACACGCTCAATCTCTTCCTCCACGCGACGCGGCGGCGACAAATACATACAAAACTTTCGATGCGTGATTGGTATGTACGGGCGTGTAAAACGCACTCTTTTACGTCGATTGCGTGTTCTTGATTTGGAACGTGAATGAGATTTAAAAAGAAAAAAAAACATTACTTCCCAACGTACGTACAGGCAGACGGTAAAAAAATTGTTCAAAGCTCTTTCTTCAAAGTTTCTTTTGATTCAAAATATGACAAAGTATAACGTTATATCCATATAAAGTGGATTAATGCGGAAACAATTGCGAAAACTCAAATCTCCGTGAAGAGAAACATTTTCTAATCTAAATTTTCTTCTAATTCCTCTTTTCTCAAGTGCGTGTGTATTTTAATTAAAATTCTCCCGACTCTGCGAAGGACGCACAAGAGAGCGTCTCACCGACGATATCTGTGTTTTACCTGTCACACACGTCACAAAGATACATGTATATATATATATATATATCTCACATATACGCAGATCGACGAGAAGCGCAATTTTGCAGCGAAATTCTCTTTATTTCGAAAGCTCTTGCGCGTTGCCGAGCGTCATACGTTAGACGTGCAAAGCACGTCGTTTTCTCCTGACAGCGCGAATAAATGGAGAGGCGGACAGTGCATATAACGTAGATTTAAGTATGTACCCTGTTCGCGCAATTATATTAAACACAAAAACGCCAACGACAATTCTTTGTACCGGTTGAATATCAAAGCTCAAATGCTGAGAGTCGTCCCTCCCCCTACCTTCTCCACTCTCTCTCTCTCTCTTTCTCTTTCTCTTTATGGCGGAGCAATAGAGCTCTTACCTTTTCCGTCACTATATATCCGGCACTTCACTTCGCAACGCGGTTCTTCCGTCAGGCAAAAGTAGCCTGCTCCCTCTTATTCATCCACCGTTTTCCTTCACCTCTTTTCCTCGTCTTCGGAGGCGCGACTTCTCGACGCGCGTCCTCTCCCAGCTCTGTCTCGCGTGCGCGCACATCGCCTTCCGCTTTTCGCTCGAGGAAAATAATTTCTTTCATCGCTCTTTCCTCTCACTTTTTTTCTCTCTCTTCTTGCTCTCTTCTCCCTTCGATTTCTTTTTATATGGCAGACAATGGAATGTTCCTTTCACGGAGCACGCGGGCTTGATTCGACGAGCGACAATAAATCGTCTCTCGGGCGAGAGACGATGATTTCGAGTGACATGATTATTTCCTCGCATGCGCCTTCTTTTGTCGCGTATACAGCGCATTAATAAAAAGAAAAAAGAGTTGAAAGCTTTGCGTAAGAATTATCTCGTGTGACAACACTTGAGACTATATTTGCGTGTTTTGTTGTGATATCTGATATTACGACGCACACACACAAAAAAGCAAGAAACATGAGAGAAATCGAAGCATACGTCGAAGCGCGACTTTCTCGACGCGCCCTAAATCTCGGATGGCAACTCCGGAAATCCCGCGTTAAGGTGATCGAGAGGGAAGAAACGGAAACCATAAACTGCATTGCCAACCTACGCATGCGAGAAACAGTTTAGCTTTATTGCAACGTGCGCGGGAGTTTTTAATATTGCTTTGGCGGCGAACGCGTCTGCCAGCTGACAAAAGGAGAGAGAGAGAGAGAGAGAAAAAAAAGAAGGCGTTAATGGAGAACGTTTTCGCTCTAACGACCGTGGAGAAAAGGAAGGGGGTGAAACGGGTCAAGACCGCGGGATATCAGACCGGGACTGCGTAAAAGGGTGGACGATGTGGCGCCTGCCCACCAGACATGCTCGTCAGACCGTATGGTTTTTTATGCCAAGAGAAACGGAAGACGAGAATACGTAGATAGCAAGAATGCAGAAACTTTTTGCGAGGAAAAAGAGAAATAATCCGTTAATCCGTGATTTGAGTCTGTTGTAAAAATCGCACGTAAAATTGCCGAACAAAATCGCTGCGTTTTAATCGCAACAAAAATATTTTAGCGCAACGTTCTTTTTCACGTTCAACAGCATGTACTTTTTATCCCCGATATCAAACGTGAAAGGTCGTAAGTTTGTTTGTTCGAATCTTTAAACCCTTTTTTTGTTTGGTCTCCTCCCCCCTCTTAAAACGACCGAGAACGGAGAGGAGAACTGAAATTCTCGGCGGAGACGAGAGAAAAAGAAGTTCGGCGCGCGCGTTGGCAATCTGAGATTTTAAAATCCAATCCCGTCATGCGGATTAATAAAAAGATTCATGAAGTTTAGGCCGTTCTTATATTACTTCGACTTTCCCTCCCGGGAGAATCTCCCAAAGTCGCTTCTCTTGGTTTTTATCCTTATCAATATTGTTGACCGCGAAAGTGTGTGTATCGTGTTCAACATCGGGTTATTATTATGGGACCTCCGACCTTGTCGCTCGGCTATCTTCGGGATTAATATTACATTACTCGTTAATCGTACAGGAAAACACTTAACTGGTAATTTTAAACTTGCAACTTTGTGCGCAAAGGAATCGCATTTCATCCTCTTACCGATAGCTTACGTCTTACGCTTTAAGTTTAAAACGTCCCTAAAACCTAAGCTGCTGCTTCTTTTCTCGCAAACAACATGACAAAGAAGAAAAATGTTTTATACATGCTTAACACGATATCATCTGAGTAAACAAAAATGTTCTAAAAATCAAACCAAACGTTTTTCTTCACAAATAATGTCAAAGGTTGAACCGAAGAAATACAATCTAAAATATTTCTTCGATATGTCGTTCGCATTGTCGCTTTAACAATAACATGTTTTTTTTTCTTTCCCAAATGTATTCTTTTGTCAAAATCTTTAGTCGTCACACAATGTTGCGCACAACTTCAATAGAAAAGTCGAGACTGCAGAAAGCCACGCACTAACTAAATTGAGTTGACTCTACAAAAAAAAAAAAAAAAAAAAAAAAAACAATGCGCGTTGCCTTCAATTAGAATCCGCACGCTCGGCTTTATATATCCGCGATACATACGTGTGTAATTAAAACTTCCTAAACACACTCCTGACGCGTTTGCAATACTCGCCTCGCAATTTACTCGTCAGATATACTTCGTGGCCTTTACTTCGTTGTTCGTTTACGTGCGATAGGTGATGTTTTTATTTATATCTTTCTCTAAAATTTTACAGTGAAAATAAAGTAACACAAAATAACGCCGCCGCCAAAGAATCACGTTCGTTGTGAGTTCAGAGAGAAATTATTACTCGCTCTAATTGCGATCGGTTGTAATCAAATTATTTTCTTTCTTTTTTTTTTTCAAGCATCAAACGCGTCTCGCTTAAAAAGTATCAAGTAGCAGACGTTATTCGCGCCGCCACAAGGAACTTCCTCTCCGCGTGGCGTTGTGTTGGCAGATAAAATGACTGCCACGGGCAAACCTCCTTAAAAGGAAACAGTCGAGCCATCCGTTATGGGAAAAAGCATTCGCGACTTCGCTGATACGTACAAGTAGGCGAGAAGAAGGACCTATTTCCTGTGGGAAATGAGGGGAGCGGGGAGAAGATAGAAAGAGGGCCATTTGTATTCATATGAAAATATTATCTCGCTGCGCGTCGTGCCTCTTCGGGATCGCTATTCGGGTTTGCATAGATACTTATGCATGAAGGCAACATCGCTCGGCATTGTTATGCAACTCGATGTAGATCCTCAATATAGATCCACGCTCGAGGTTTCATTCGGATTTCAAGAGCTCCGTACTACTCCTTTGGCGCATTCATGCACGAGATGAAATCGCTATACCCGGTATTTCCTCTCCCCTCACCCCTCTTGTTAGGTGTGATCGTATTACCGGTTGTCGAAACGTTAAATTGCGCTTCATCGTGCGCACTGCCGCGTCTTATATCCTACCCTATATATATATATATATATATATATATATGCGACACTGCTCCGCCCGTAATTTTATTTCTTTCTTGCATTTCGCGTAGCAATTTTTATTCACAAAACAGCACTCTTTGTCGCAACCCGATATCTATAACCGGACACGATCAACTTAAATCGAACGTAAAACAACCAAATTCTCAGACCTACGAAAATTGTTCCGTTTTAAAAAAATCTGCGCGCGCGCTATTGATTTACCTATATACGAACTACAAGTACACATCAAATCGCGGAAAAAAGACGATAACAAGATCTTGACGTGTACCTTTTGTAAAAAAAAGAACAGTGTGACGTAACACACGCGCTATAAAATCTATAATAATGAAGAAAACGATAAGTCTGTGAGATTAGGCTCGACTTAATGGCTCTATCTATCTATGCATAATCGTCTTAAATAAATAAAGCGATAACATTTGTGCGGAGTAATAATTAATATGCAACCGCGCCGCGGTCGAAATACACAGCGGCCGTGGCAGAAGAATTAATCACATATAAAGTTCTCGATGCATTCAATGAAGGTATAACCGGTTTTGTACGAACCGAGTTGCACGACAACAAAGCAACCTACGTCGAAGATAAAGTGAATACGGAGTGCATATCATAAACATGTGCTTACAACCACGCGCATTACCGCTGTTTGCACTTCATCGCTCTGCGTTATATTAACCGACTTGCCTTATTAAAAAAAAAAAAAAACAAAAAAAAAACGCACAACACCGATTTTCCATAAGCTTGGCATCTGATCGTCTCTCGGCAAATTGATTTTTCGTAAAATCGAATTAAATTTCATGCAAAAAAAATCGGAGATGCCTGGTTTGCGTCGCAAGTATATAAAATACTTCCCGAGACTGCGATTCAAATAAAGTTGTGAAAATTATAAAGAATTTGAACCTATATAGAACCCTCCCCGCTTTTCGAAACGGACTGTCTCGTATAAAATGTCTCGATTCGCACACAGGATCGTTTAACGCGTAAGATGTAGTTTGTAGTGAAATACAGAAGCGCGCGAAGTTAGTCGACCTCGAGAATACGCCGAAAGGGTGCACACCGAGAGACGTACGAGAGACGAAATTGGATATCAATTATCCCGGGATGATTATAACGTAAGCCGGGTGGGTCTTGGGCGAGCAAACAAACCGTTAGGATCGTTGGTAATTGGGTGGAAATTATTGCGTTCTCTCTCTTACGCCCGGCTCCGCTCTTTGTCGCACGCGATGGTTCTCGCCTCCTTCTCCCTTGCAAAGACGGCGAGCGACTATACGACGATACTACGGCGACGGGTGCGACTATAATTTTCTCTTCGGAAGTAAATTTCATTAATGTTGCTAGTTCCCTGACCGCTAAAAAAAAAAAAAAAAACAGGAGTGATCCCCTAAGCGATAACGACGCCAAAAACCGGCTAAGGACGATCGGCCAATGTATCGACTCTATTGTTCGATAATAAAAACTAGTAGCCGTCAACTAATTTTTCTCTCCGCTCAACTTTCCTCTCTTTCGCTTTTTTCGATTTTTCACTTCTTGCTCTCTGGTTATATATTTTAGTGTGTGTATGTATTTTTTCTCATTTATTTATTTATTTTTTTTTTATTTTATTCTGTGAATAGTGTCGCATCTCTTTCTCTTTGCGAGCTCTTGGGCTCGCCAATTAAATCCGAATAACGATTGGAACAGCTCGTTCTGTCTGGTTGTCGATTGGTGAATTTGCGCGAATAAGCTCGTATTTCGACGATAATTCGTGTGTGTAGATAGACATATAAAGCGAACGTGACGCGGGGGAAGCGAATGGGGGGAGGGGGAGACACAGGTGTGTGGGAGACGGCAACATTTATTGGACTCTCGCATGCCACTAAGCAATCAATAATTACGCTGGAGCTGGATTACTGTATAGACTGCGATGAAAACGTTCGCCAATGGCCGCGGATCGGCCGAGATTTTCACGCGAAAAGAACCGCGTTGATATTCGCATTGAGATGCCGTTTTTCAAGGTTAATGGCGTTCTCCACCGAAGAAATGCATACGCGATGCGATAAGCCGGTATCGTGACGGTACTATTATTTTCTTTTTTTTTTTTTCAAATTATTATACCAACAATTCAACTCCAGTCCACTGCTCGCGGACTCGATAACAAGTTGATTACTGCGCTCAACGAGAAACAATTTATTCAGGCAGATATATTTATACTTCAATTCTACTCTTTCTCTATTTAATCTTTTCACATGGGTAATTTATGTGCGCGACGAGAGTTTGCGTTACGTCATATCATAAATTGTTAGAATCAATATTCGAATAAAAGTCGCAAAATGTTGTGCGCGCGCGTTCTCCATTTTTTTTTTTTTTTTTTATTGTAGATTCACTAGAGAATAATAAAAAAAACAAAATGATATAATTGCCGTTGTAGAATTTCCTTGTGAAACAGATCTAATCACACGTCAGCGCAAACTCTCTGCGCTCAAGTTAATGATGCGCCACGATGTAAACGACGTCTCAGACAGGGAAAAAATACGGAAAAAAAACTCCAACTCGCGCGATTGGCAGTATGCACATCGACGATAAGAGAGAGAGAGAGAGAGTTGTGGTTGTGAAACATGATCGATGATGTTGTGAGGGGAAGAGAGGCGGCGATAAGAAGCAGCATCCAAGGACGCTAAAAATGAGAGCTTGCGCGACGCTCATTCATTAGGTATTCGCGCCACATTAAATCCGTAACGACAGGATGAGCTTCGAGGTCTACGCACGATTATGTCAATTATCATCAAAATATGCGCTTGTTTGTTACGTTCGTTTCCCGCGCTTTAACGAACTGTGGGTAATTAGCAGATCGCATATCAGAAACAATTTTTCCCGCCTGTTTTCTTGGGAAAAAGAAAACGAACGAGAAGAAACAGTTGGCAAATTAGACAGTCGTTTAAAACGACCGGAGAATCGCGCGTAATGAATTGCGTTCTTTCCGAAGATTCACGCACTTTCGAAACCGCCGTTGTAACGACGCCATAAACGAGAATACCCATTGGCAGAATTTCGTCAATCTTGGCTGCGAACAAACCTTGGTTGCGATTGCGAGAATAACACCGGTTGTTATATGTTATTGCAAATTACGGCTAAAGGTTAAATTGTTGACTGCGTGGGCGGAGTAGAATATGTCTATTACCGTTGTACCGTTTAATGTGGCTAATACATATGTACATATATATACATACATACGTATATGTGTGTATGTGTAATAACATGAAATAGAACGAGGATAATGTGTGTGCAGAGAATTGCTGAGCAAATTAAATCTGTTGAAGCGGTAAAAAAAAAAAAAAAACTAGAAAAAAAAACCAAACTCGACACCGTAATATATCATATCGCGTAAATCGCCGCAACTCACTATATCTGTTATTGATCACTCTCACGTATCGTACGTATCAAGTATTACAAATTGGCCAATAATAACGTCACCTTTGACCGCAATTACGAGTGAAAGAAATAAAACAAAAAAAGGGAATGTCGAAAAGAGAGAGAGAGAGAGAGAGAGAGAGAGAGACAACTTATCACCTGCGCAAATACCTTCTTCCGTGATATGTATGATGTGTATTTGAGAGGCACGTATGTAGTTGTTAACTCGCTGAAACAAGAGTTTAATGCTATTCCCATACTAGAAAGAGAAAGGATATATAATGTGTTACACAATATATTTTATCGAAAAAATAATGTAATTAAAAAAAAAATAATTATCAAAAATTTTGATATTTTATCAAAACCTTTCCCTTTTAAACTTTATTTTTTTTTTACTTTTCCGCCACAAAATTTTAAAGCAACAAACGATAAGCATATGCATCTCATATTATCATACTGACAACTTTTTCCTTCCTTCTTGGCTTGATGCGCGAAGGAGAACAGGTAGACAGTTTCATGGCAAAAGAAGAGAACATGCCTTCGTCGCCTTTAATGGAATGGCAAATAGCGGCCAGGAAATTTGCGCTTACAAGGCGCCTTCGCGAGCGTAAGATACAAAAGCACGCAGGAAATTCTAAGCAAAATGGCCGCGTAGGATCCGTTGATTCAATAGAAACTATTTGCACTGCCATTAGACTGTCCAATGACAGGCGCTATTGCCTGTACACACAAGAGCCGGCGACAAAAAGTGCATGTAATGACTTGACGTTATCGCGGCAGAAATCTCGAATTTATCTTCGTTGCAACGGATCATTCGAGTCAAAGATAACGCGCGCTCAATAAACGCGCGGACTCTCGCGCGATTTATTTCATTCGCTTTACGTTATCGTCCGTTTCACAACGTGTTGTCGCGCAAATTAACGTTCAACGATGTCGTCGTGCGACAATCGCGGTGGCGCGTAGCAGCAGGATCATATAATTTCCGGTTTCCATCTTGGTGACGTCTGCAGCGTCCGAAATTACGCCCCTTCAAAGACGATGGTGGCATAACTCTGGCCACATCTATGCGCATATTGTGTCTCTTACCCACACCGCGAAGCACAATTTCCGTTCTACTTCCGGAAATGGATCCATTGTCTGATGTAATCGGAAGACAACAATATCGTAGCCGATGCATCTCTCTTCCTCTATTTCTCTCTCTCTCTCTTTCTCCCCCTGGACACACACGGATTTACCAATATACAAACACATGTTCTCGCGCGCGCACGTGGTAACGAGCCGTCAACACATGTGCGCGCATATCTATATCAAAACATACGTCACACACGGACGTACTATATATATTCGTCTCTCCGTGGTTAATCAGGCACTTAACGATGTATGTTAAGCACATTAAATAACACGGAAATTATATCTTTGTACACAAGGATATTAACCGGACAATTTAAAAGGCAAATGCGCGACTTGCGTGTGTGTGTGTGTGTGTGTGTGTGTGTGTGTGGCGCAACGGATCTTATTTTGTTCGTAAAAAGACTTTTATTATTACAATTAGGAATTGCGATAACGTCTCGCGCCAAGTATCATGAAGACGAGATATCGAAAATATTAACAGAGAGAAATACAATTTCGGAACACCTGTAACACATGTCCATCCTCCGGCGACACACGCGCGCGCCAGACACACGTACTTATATAATTACCTCAATCAAAGTTCGCAGTGATATTAATCATTTAACCGCTGACCATAATGGAATATCGTATACGACAATCAATTTATCAGTGAAACAATTTGTCCGGACAAACGTGATGGTATATCTTCAAACTCCGTTGTAGAAGCGTGTAATAGATAATCAGAGCGTAATTTGCGTGCTGCATTTTCCTCTAAATGCCGCGTAATTAACGCTCATTTTATATATCCCGCCACTAATGAGGAAAATAATCGAGAGTATAACGTTCCGATGAGGGGTTTCTCGTGTAAAATATGTATGTATATATATGTACGTACGTGTTCGTGCTAGGAATGGTATTATCTGGATCTCTCTCTCTCTCTCTCTCTCTCTCTCTCTCTCTCTCTCTCTCTCTCATATGTGAATTCGCCTACAAAGCTCATGTTCAGCCATACATAGCGCGGCGTATCACAGATACGGATGTAGATATCAACGCACGCTTGGATACATGTGTCCGTATTGTCAAGCGTTCGTAGTTTGATGCATGCGAATGCATATCCGGATCATGGGTAAATTAGTGTGAGAATTAGTGTGAGAATTAGTGCGCCATGCGCATCAACGTACACGTGACAGAGAGACGCGTACCGGTGTGCTGTACGCGTGTGTATGTGTTGCATAACATTAACCCCATATGTTCTTGCCTTGTAAATGTACTGTAACGACTGAGGTATATATGTACGCGCTAACTAATGTGTATAGCGCAGACCGGGATGTAATGTAGATATAGAGAAAAGCGCGGAGATAGGGTTGAATTAAAGAAGATAAGCGCAGCGTTGTTTTGCGCGCACACCCGATACGACACTATTGTTTGTCGTACGTGACAAAAAAGAGTCCACCCCGGTGGAATTTTTCGTTGAATCGCGGGAGACACAAGAGCCGAGAAAGCACGTTTATAGCGGCGAGTAGGTATAAGCGCGCAACAGGAAGACGTACCGAATCAGTACAAATAGCTTGATTCGCAGAATACTAGAATAGT
>QVOB01007394.1:0-15718 GCA_014839585.1 Pseudomyrmex concolor
CTCGCAGTCAATTCTTATTAAATCTCATTCTTATTAAATCTCATTGTTTCTTTGCTTTTTATAAAACTTTATTGCTGATGTGACCAAAATAATATTTATTTTGCCACGATTTTGATTTTATTAATGACCATTTCATTATTTTATTTTGTTTTTAAATAAAATAAATAAAAATTTATGATACAAGTTTATATTTAATAAAATTTGCTGTAAAATGTTATAATAATTACGTAATTAGGAGATATATATAAAGTTAATTATTAAAAAGTGCAAGAGAAAGATTTTCGCGTTTGAAATTTTAAATGTTTCAAACAATACTCAAACATATCTATAAATCAAAAAGTTACACTAAAGTATCTGAATGAAAAAGCCGACAAAAGCTTCTTTAGAAAACTTTTTTACGTGCGCGATGACACCCTTGATGTTTGAAATATTATAACATTCCGCTGAATCACCGGTATTCTGATAATTCAGTCATAAAAATGACACAGACAAGCGTGTTCTTCGCTCATCCCGCGAGCAGCGGCATTTTTGTCAAACAAATAGACAGCATTTTTAACGATTATAAAATCAGCACGTTTGTGCGCATTTGGGAAAAAAAACGGGAAGAAAATTTGTGGTATCGCAATGTGCAATCTCGATTAACTCACCCCGGAAAATTTTTTTACGAAGATTTTGCTTGAGATCAATCGCCGGATCAACGGATCCAGATTCTGGTCGCGATCGGGATTATGAGAAGAGCGGTTGTATCGGGACTCTCTCAAAGCAACGGGCGGAGTTTGTAGGGTGTGTTTTCGGAAAACAACACCGTCAAAAAAAAAGCCACTGGCTTTGTATGTCACCTCGTAAGCGAAACGCGAACACGAAACGCTCGACTCGACGCACGCGAGAAAACTGAGCGGAGCGAAAGCTGCCGAGGTGATGTTCGGCGCAGCTCGGACGCGACCGGCTGGTGCGCGCAACTTTATGCTGTATATACTACATACAATAACATCCCGTCGTCACCCGTTAAATACCAATGTTGTTATATAAAAATGTTATCATTGTTTGCGTTATTTTGCCGGTGGAACTTTGATATCTGCGCGTGAAAATAACAAATTTTTTAAAAGACCAAATATCGCATATGTGCGCGAGCGTAATGAAATTTTCGTCGCAAAATAAAATATCGTTTAATTGATATTATTTTAATGCGCCTCTCGGAAAATGATATTCGCGTTTTTGACAACGAAAATCCGGAGTTTGTAATTTTGATTTGCGTTACTTGTTGTAAATAACAACTCTCTTATTTCTTCAAAAAGATCTGAAAATGTTTTCTCACACACATTTCGAAAGCCTTATCATACAATTTACAATCGGCATTAACAACGAATTACCTCATAAAGTTTTAATCGAAAACGGAGCACCGTTTAATTGAACTTTTCCTCTGCAACGTTAGAGAGAGAAAGAGAGAGGAGAGGGAGAGAAGAGAGAAAGAAAAAAAAATGAAGAAGGAGAAAGAGAAAGAATTCAATTAAAAAGTACGGTGTGCCTATGCTAATGTAAAGCCTTTGTGGTTTTATCGTACATTTTACGATAAATGTGGCTCTACTTTAGTTTTTGCTATATAAAAAAGTTTATCTTATGTACATATACTTTTTATAAATTATGTATAAAAGATATATTTACTATTTTAATTATATAAAAAAAATATTTACACACTTATATATTTATTATAAATCATATATATATTTTAATCATCGATATAACACGATGTGCCAGACAGAATATGAGGAGGGATGTACTCGATATATCAAAAGTGCGGCAGATATCGCTACTTCAATCACATCTGCCGCTGACGACTTGAGAGAGTGTCTTCGGCGAGAAAACTCGCCGGAGAGCGCATCTTCGATGTAGCCCGAGTTTATGGGGTCAACGACGAAAGGAGGACTCCACAATGGAATGTGGTAAAGGCCGGAATGAAGGTCGGTCTGTTCTAACCAGAGAGGAGACTTCGCCGATCGGTCGATCGGACTCTCGTTTGGCCGTTTCCGATAATGGACTCGAAAATACGCAGATCGAGAATTCCCCGCGCCAATTTCCCCGTGCTCGCTTAACGACGCTAATTAATTTTACAGGCCGCGCGTTGCGACTAATCGAAGCCGTTCGCCAAATTCTCCCATAAACAATCCGGTCAAATGTATATCTGTATATATACGATATAGCGTGGGTTACGTACGCGCGCGTAGTATTTCATTATTTTTGCGATCACACTTCAGCTGTATCAATTAATAAAACAGTGCGCGAATTAATTAATCGGCGAAAATTAATATAACATTTACATAATATTTTCCCCTCTCCTCGCGATGTTATTTCCAGCGAATTTCGAGAATGTTTCGACGCTCGCGCGATCGGTGAGAATTCTTTTCAAAATTTAATCTAACAAAAAACTGAATTTAATCGCGAATCACACGAATATACGAAGGGAGAAGGAAAAAAAAAAAAAAAAAAAAAAAAAAATCATCGTTCAATTTCCAGGGTTTTGTTCCCTTGCCGTTGGCGGTTTTCGAATTTTTTTTTTTTAAGCACCAATAAAAAATAGCTATCGAAGTGGCATGCAACTTGAATTATATCGAAACATATTGGACGCCTCAGAGACGCATTGTTTAACGCGAGTTGCGCTGTCTGTAGAGTTCGAAACATCTTGATTTCTCTTTTGTGCTTCAAATATTGTCATTTTTTTGCTTTGAAGAAATCATCAACGGTTTTTGTTCTTTGTGACGTCAAACAATCCATTATACTTCCAGTGAATCAAGCTATACTCTATTAAATATGAATGAAGTGTACGTATATATAGACATTTCAAGCGAGAACCATTTCCCTCTAGACCAGTCACTTGCCATGGCAAGTGCGGAACGCGGAAATTTCCACGTTGTGTTTACGGAAATACAGACACGTTCTCCGTCGAGTCGTAATTCAGGATTCCCTCCTTGCATTATTTATGCCTGCATGCAAATACATAGCGCGTCGCCCGTGTGTGTTTGCTCGTGCTCGCGCTCTCTCACGTTATGAATGACCCGCGCGCGATACGTGCTAAGTACCGTTGAGCGCGGAAAATAATCCGCTTCCGCGGAAATCGCATTTACACGGAATTAATTATCAAGCGGAGAATGCCCGCGAAGAGAGAGAGAGAGGGGGGGAAGAGGAGAGAGAGAAAGAGAAAGAGAGAGTATTTTAATTACTCGCTATTCGGATCACCGACTTCGACGAGGAACACGTCGTGAAACGTTCGAATCCCCCTTTTGACCCTTCCCAAATTTCAGTTTGAATTCCTCTCTTGCGCATATGTATATATACACATATATATGTACATATATACATTGCATGTATATATGAACTATTAATATATATAAATATTTATCTTTTTTTGCGTAACTACACTTTTTCTTATATAACATCCATCGCTATTCTGAAAGATAAGTTAAAATTCATGATTGTTTTTATTTATACGATCACTATACAAGGATTTATGTTATATAAAAGTGATATTCTTTGATATTATCAAGTATTGTATATATCACGCGCGTAGACGTGTTCCTATATAGAAAAATACCGCGAAGGAAAATTTTAAAAAAACTCCCTCGCGTTGCCTTCGCAACGCCAAAGCGTCGTGACCGTAGATGCATCTCCAAAAAGTAAATAAGCCGTGAAATATTGCACGCTCGTGACGAAACGGAAGGGCGAGGGTGGCTCTATTATCCATCACGAGGACTGTCAGCTCCACATGGGGATAAAGTCGACGGGGTATCTCGCTAAGACGTTAGCTTCCTTCCCGACACATCGAAAGGCACTGCGACGACGTTCGATTACAACCCCTCGCTGCCGAAGTAAAATGGATCCGACGCGATCGCGCACGTAATTCCCTCTTTTTTAAGGAATTTTCGAAAGGAACGACGCGGATATTTCGAAGATCGATAACATATGTTCGAAAATAATAGCTTTCATTTAAAAACGTGACTTTTTTACAAATTTAGATGATTCTTTTTTTATTTTTTAATTTATTTAAACTGGAATTTTTTTAAATCATCCGTTGGAAATTATTTTTAGCGGTGCAGAAAAATGGTACATCGAAAATATCGAGACGCCTTTTTAAAACTTTACTGAACTTTTACGACACATCTTGTGCCAACAAGTTTTTCACGTTATTTTTTTACGAGTCCTTTGAGCGTACTTCATGTGGTTCGACATTCCCAAAGGAAAGTTATATGCGAAAAATATTTGATAGTTATATGCGAAAAGATATTTGATAGGTTTTTCGCGGAAGCGACATTTTTAACAACCCAATTATTTCACATTTTTTCATGCATGTACTATTTTTAAAGAAATAAAAAATTAGTTTTAAACCATTTCTTATCATATACATACTGCGTGTCTGCAATTCTTGTTCGGGAAAGGATGATGAAGTGGTTTTATGGAAGGAAGCAATATTCTGGCAGACGACAGAGAGACAATTTATGATGACATACGTCGCGTATTTATTGAGATGACAAAGTCGCGACTATAACAACTGATTAATCTTCTTCCTCTTCTGGCGCAGCGCCGCCACTTCCCTTTCTCAGGTTCTTCCTCTTGACACGGCCAGGCCTGCCGCCACCGAAGGGCGACTTGAGCGAGAAATCGATGTGCTTCTGCGAGTCCAGTCGCACGATGAACGACGGAATGTTCACGACTTGTTTGCGCACTCTGCAACGAGAAATCGCCATTGATTATTCAGTTTCTTCGCGAGAACATTGAAGCCATCGACAGTTCTTTTATTGAAAAGACAAAAACTCTGTACCGAAGTTTCCTTTCTTTCTCTTTGAGAAGTTAATTCAGGCGTTAAGGCCGATTAACGGCACTTAAGTGGCCTGCGCGAATAAAATTTCATTAACAATTGAGTATTTCGGATTTTACGAATGCGGTCAACCAGGATTACTCAATCAGGTGCTGTCGTCCTGGTGCCTGAGCAGTAAAATTCGTGTATCATTTTATCTTGTAATATGTAAATGTTAATCAATACTCTGATTAAAAACTTTTTATCATAGTTCTTCGTGTTCTGAATATAAAATAGTCACGTAAAATATTGAATATCTTGTTAAAATATACGAGTCTTTCTCGATTTTTCTTTATTAATTTATAGTAATAATATGACAATGTAAAAAACTAAGACTATAAAGATATGTAAGCCTGGAACTGTATCGAAAAAAGAAAGTCATTGACTTTTATTCGAAAAGTGAAACCCTGCTTTTGATTTTGCCTTAAAGATTAGAAACGTACTGCAAATAATTCAGCCATTTCTTGCCCAATTTTAAGGCATTTATACAAAACAAAATGCTGATTTTCTTCTAAATTTCTCCCTTCACACACAACAAAAATAGTATATTTTAAATTAATCTTTTACCGAATGTGCCTTTGGCGAATAAGCACACGTGCATGATGAATGGACTTGGCCAGTCCTAATTTGAACACTTGAGTCTGCAGACGTCGCTCCAAGAAGTCTTCGATCTTGAGACCTAACACGTAATCAAGCTTCATGTGAGCCTCATTCAATACACCAATTCTTACCAGACGACGCAATAAAGCGTTTCCTATAAGAAAAAACGATATATTATAGAAATTGTTTTAAAAATCTGAAATTTTGCGAATTTTAAAAAAATAGTAATTTTTGCAAATTACATATCTACAAGAATATTCAGGAAAGGAGAGAGTCAAAAGCAGAAATCATCATGTGCATAGTATCATCTTATATAATACTAAAGTATTGAAATATGTGATGCAACTTGATCGTGCGATGAGCAACTAACCTTCAAAAAGCCGTTTTGGGTCTTTCTCTTCTAACGTGAGCAACTCACGAGCGGCTTTACGAATCTTGGCCAGAGTGTACTTCACTCGCCATACTTCTCGCTTGTTTCGAAGACCGTATTCACCGATGATTCGGAGTTCTTGATCAAGACGAGCTTTCTCATATGGTCTTCTGGGGGTGACATAGGTCTTGGAGAAGACCGACGGGATTCTTCCGTTTACCATGATGCGAGATCGTTATCTAAATTATTTAAAATGAGAAATACAAATAATCCTCGGATCTATCTCACAAATATTGAAGGCATTATGTGCACCATGTGTCCGCCATTTGGAATACGTGGAAACAAACGCGTGATAAAAATTTTTCGAAATAACCTGCGTCGCACAATATCTTTTTTGTTCAGAAACTTTTCTGGATAATTAGCATGCTAGATTGAGTTATTTAAGACACGGATTATGGTTATTAGTCTAGATTTTTGTACTTACTCTCTGCTGACAGAACAATAACGATCTTTCGCTGAGACAAACGCAAGTAAAATGGCCGAACACCTTGGTCGCTCGTTGCGCGTGCGTGCGACTGCAGTTCTGCTAAAGGTGGATTTACAACGATGTACGAAGACTGAAATTAGGCTACGATTTACATTGCCGCGGTTTTTCTACAACAAGATCTGATTGGCCGTCAGATAGAGAACTCTACGAGAAAAAAGCAATGATTGTGGAACTTGAGAAGTGATGAAAATGATAAAATTGTGTTTACATATAGATAACCTCTTCATAAAATGTGCTTACATACATACATCATATTATACCTTACACTGATTTGCACATATAAAGCTATAATCACTTACAATCACTGATGTAAAATGTATGCAACAATATGGTGTAATTTATTTTTACATGTTAAGTTTACTAACTGTTATAAAAAGAGGCTTCACAAGTAACATTGGTGTTTTTTCCTGCTTTGATAAGAAAAAGTTAAAAAAATCTAAAAGATGTATGCAGAAAATGTAATTACAACAGATTATCACTTACGCACATTGCTGTTATGCTCTAACAAAAACGATTGCGAAGTGTCTCGAGCTGGATTAACATTCATAAGCGATCTGCGTCTCATTTTGATAAACAATTCAAGCAAACAAATATGTCGTCAATCATATATCGCAAAATATCACGATCATTATTCGATAACCGTATCAGTTACGATTTTCGACGATTTTGTTTGACCTTCGTCCTTGTGCAACTCGTGCGTATGTATGCCTTTTGTTATTTTAATTGTTCGTCAAAGTGACAGTAAACAGACTAGATAGACGCATGTAATAGATATTGTACATTATCTACATGCTTGAGGAAATTATCTTTAATACAACTAGCACAATTTGATAACATCTTAGTTGCAATTACTCTATCACTATCAAAAAGCAGAACTTGATTTAACTTAATTAATAATAACTTAATTTTAATTAAAAATATATTAATTCCAATTCTTGTAGTATTTCAGTTTTGTAGTATTTCAGTTGTTTCATTGCATTTGTTTTTTTTTTTTTTTTTTTAAGTAGAAATGAGCAACTAAAATAAGAGCAAGTTTCTGCTTAACCTAACCCTAACCTAGATCAGAATGATAATTCAATAATAATAAAAATCAAATGTGCTTGTAATTTTTAAGTTGAAACTTTGAAATAAAACTTATGTACAAGCAAATTTAAATTTGCTATATGTTAACTAAATGGACCAGTACACATTTGTATACAAATATACAGATTAGTATGATACTTTTAACGATAGTGTTATGTTTGCTCAAAGTGTAAATTGTAAAATCAGTTTTTGAGTTTAATGACAACAGTTATCTCATGTTCATTACTTTGATGTTCCAAAACAATTATTCTTTTCTCATAATGTTCTCAAACTTTCACAAAATTACTTTTATATTTCACAGACACAGGTGAACACAATAAAAAGACACATGTGATAAACAGTCCTACAATATTACCTTAATTAATTAAATTTCAAGAAAATAAAGTGATTCAGACTCTATCACTATCACTGTCTACTCGATAATATTATCGGACGCAATAAACACGATAATATTATCGGACGAATTGACCTCCCAAGTGAACTGTACTGGCCTAAAGTACATCACGTTTTCGCTTGAAGTCACGTTTAAATCACGTTTTTGTGACTGATAGACTTGAAAACTTTTCTCGCCTGAGCATGCCCCGATATGCAGGGTCACTCCATTGATCTCGAGAGTGGAGAAACGAAGATAAATGGAGACGTAAGTACAGCCGGTGCGAGTTTTCAATTTCAGTATCGCGCCAGCATTACAAGCAGAGATCTACACACAAAGCAGAATTTTTCCACTCCTGATAAAAACCGTGTTAATCATTAAGTAGTGAAATTAATAAGTAAGAGGAAATAAAACGTAAATAAAGAGTAAATAAAGCAATATTGGTTCAATTTATAATTTTGAATATAATTTTAAATTAAAATCGAAATTTTTAATAGTGAACATTCAAAATTTAACAGTAAATTTCAATCTTTAGAACATCATGGAAGCTTTAGGAACTGTAAGTAATTTAAATTATTAACAACTGTTTTCTTTCTTATTTATACAAAATTAAAAAATTGCATAAATTTTACTATCTAATGATTAAAAAACCAATGAAATACTAGCAGTAAGATAAGTACAATATTTCCATATGTATCTTCATATGTATACATTTTTATACCTGAATCTTATAAGATAATTTTATATATTTCGCACTTTATATACTTCATGTAATATTCGACATCACAAGCCTCCCGCGAAGAAAGAATTGACAAACAAGAGAAATGTGTGAGACAACTGATAAACCATTCGACGACTGTTAATGAACTGTAAGCTTCGACGTAACCTTGGGAGAATTTGCGTCAGTCTCTTGTTTTTGTTTCCGTTTATCTGAGAAAAAAAAGGAAATAGCTCCCTCGTGGCGTAAAAAAAAACAAATATAAAAATATCGCGACAATCATGTTATTAAAGAAATTCGTGCGATCCATGTGTATTGGTTCTGCGCAAAAAGTAATCTGTTTGCCGATATAACCCCGGGGTCACTCGTTACAACGATAGAGAGTACATCATGCGCTCGGCCGACATCCCTCGTCGCACGTGAGAGCAAACTCGTGCGATGAGATAAACGCGCTCAATAATCATTATCGCTTGCAGACATGATAATTTTTAGCGTCCAGAGTACAATGGACCGCGGTTACACGGTTTTTAGAGAAATCTTCGATATTCTATATGAAATATTATACGAATCACCAATAATACCTTACAAGACAAATTGATGAATTCACGCACGAGCACGTGTTTCTCACAGTTTTCCTATATTCGCAGTACCCGATCCTGAAATCTTTTCTGGCCGGTTCGTTTTCTGGAACATTCTCCACGATTCTCTTTCAACCTTTGGATCTGGTGAAGACCAGACTTCAGAGCAGAGTTAACGCCCCGATCGGGTAGGATTATCAGACATTGTTGCAATAAGATCTGCAATTAGATTTAACGTTGTTTTTAGTAGTTTTATTTTTCTAAATTAGTTTATATATATATATATACTTGTAGTTCGAATAATTTTGTAAATTAATGTGACTTTATAGAATCAAACTTTTATTCGCCCAATTTTCACTTCATCTTCGATATTAATTTTCATTCTTGGATATTTTTAATTCCTCAATGTAATTACCAATTAATTTTCCGGCTGAGTAGATCGAAGAATGGGATGCTGAGCACGTTCGCGCACATCGTTCAGAAGGAGAATATTTTCGGACTCTGGAGAGGCATGACGCCGGTAAGACTTGACACTGTGCTTTAGAAGATTGCAAATATTTATCGATTCATGGTGATAACGACAAAAATATTAATATACAGTCGATAACAAGAGTGATTCCCGGCGTTGGTTTATACTTTTCGTCGCTTCACTGGCTAAAACATACTTTCGCTCTGGAAGAACCTTTGACGGCTCTGCAAGCGATTTCCTTAGGTATCACTGCGCGATCCATGTCCGGTGCTCTGCTGATTCCCATTACTGTCGTGAAGACACGATTCGAGGTATGATCAGTGAAAGAAAATGACATGAATATGAAGATGACATGTGAGAGAAAGAGACGGGAATCAAAAATATATGGCAGATAAATAGTGAAAAAAAAAATTGGATGGCGAAAAAGAGATATTATGAGCACGATCTTGTATTGTTACAGAGTGGCGTTTACAAATATAACAGCATTAGCGAAGCTCTTGTGTTAATCTACAAGCAAGAGGGGTTGAAGGGTTTATCTAGTGGTCTGGCACCAACTCTTTTGAGAGACGCGCCGTACAGTGGCTTGTATCTCATGTTTTATACTCAACTGAAGAACATGGCTGCCAGTACAGGTATTACTTAAAACATACAAATATGTGTTTTAAATGACTATTATTAATTATATAAATAAATGCATCACGTTGATCGAAGACATTTCGTTGACAGAAGCGACAAACGATTCGCCAGTATCGATTCACTTTGGCTGCGGAATTCTTGCCGGCGTTTTAGCTTCCATAGTCACTCAACCACCAGATGTTATCAAGACAAAGATGCAGCTCTATCCTAACGAATTTACGGACATTTACAACGCGATGTTCTTTGTTTACAAAAAATATGGCATTTTAGGATATTTCAAGGGTATTGTTCCGAGGATGCTAAGGCGGACTCTGATGACTACCATGGCTTGGACTGTGTATGAACAGGTAATTTGATATGATCAAATAATCGAGAATTACTATAGTTAAATGGAAAAACATACAGAAAAAATAAAATTTCTCGCAGTAACTACTTGTGTACCAGTTTAGAATTTTGCAGAATATATATAATTTATTTCATGAAATATATATATATTTTACACAAAACAAAATTCAATATGACCATAATAATTAGCGTAATATATTCCTTTCAGGTAACAAGGCAAATTGGCCTGAAGTGAAAAGATGCTACTATGTATAAAATTATTTTCTATATGAAAATTTCCCACATATACAGTATTATGGCACAAGTGCCTTATATGTATGTATGTATTAATAATCTCGCACATATTTATTTTATATTAAATTATATATTTTTTGAAAAATATGACACACTATATACGTGTATGTGTTTACTTTGTATAAGAGATATCTAATGTCTTTAATAATCCTTCCGTTTACACATCCTCGTTCTCTTTACATTTAAAATCTCGCACTCTCTTCGGCGCGCTTTATCAAATAACACATAAATAAAATCGACTTGTATGAAATTTTCGTTCTGGAATATGAAAATTAAAAAAAAAAAAGTTAATTTACTCGAGTTTGTATAAAGTTCAAATTTTTTGTGCATTAAAACATTAAATTTATTGTGTAAACACACATCGCAACAATGAAAATAAAAAAAGAACAAATAGAAAAAGATATATGCGTGTCACCTTTGTTTATTAATTTCAAATAACAATCTTAAGTATGATATAATATAATAGACAATTTACCTTGCTCATATTGCTGTTAATTTCCAGCGAACTCTATATTACACTGGAATGCTTACTCTAATGATAAATATGAGAAAAAAAAGCTAAAATAAATTTACTGGAGAGAGAGAAGAAGATACTCCACCACCATAAGATATCAATTTTTTTTCAATTGCGACCGGATATTTAAGGCATTAGAGTGACCATTCCAGTATAATATAACAGAGTTTGCTGTGAGATATAGGCAATTTACCTTGCTCAATTGCTTTGTTAAATCTATGGATGGTCTAAAATAACAATCGTTCGAATATAATTTATATGTAACGATTCTTGGTGTCTATATTCCTGTTCTCGATCTCCCGCAATGAAAATTTTCCCTCGTCTATTGTCTCTCTCTCCGTCTCTGTCTCTCTCTTTTTCTTTCTATCTTTCTTATCACGGTTAAGATTATACAAAATCTTTACCTTAGTAATATGTTAAACGTCGACTTGTACAATTTCCCCACGCAATTTTCGTCTCTTCTCTTCTATCTTCTCTTCTTTCTGAAAATAGACAATGAGAAATTTAGCAAAATTGTTAATTGGCAGTCGCAACTTAATGTACTAATCAAACATCGTTCAATCGTAGTTTTATTTGCAAAAAATCCTATTCCTCTGTGAAGTGTGTGTTTGTTTAATAAGCGCACATATTTTTTTTTGTTTTTTTTCCATTAAAGGTTATATAAATTAAATTCTCACATCAAAACTTTCAAAAAAGCAAATGATGCACAAATCATCAAGCTAATTTTTTATTGTCAACTGGGAGAGCAACTTGCGTCACATTTGTAAAATAATATTTAAATAATTATTACAAATGTTAAGGCTCTTCATAAACAATTTATGATCTTTACATATCATAAGTAGCACACACAAATTACCTACACAGATGATTGTTCTAACATTTGGTTTTCTTACTGACACAATGGCACTTTCGCATAAATATGATATAATAAAAACAGTGAGAGGCATACTAATATAGTCCTGTCCCTCTTGAAAATGCAACGTCCTCGTTTTTCTCTGTATTATTCGATTTCTTCG
Organism: Pseudomyrmex concolor; assembly: GCA_014839585.1. Classification (NCBI taxonomy): domain Eukaryota; kingdom Metazoa; phylum Arthropoda; class Insecta; order Hymenoptera; family Formicidae; genus Pseudomyrmex; species Pseudomyrmex concolor. The sequence continues at coordinate 12,390 of QVOB01007394.1, forward strand.
AATGTGTGTACACAAAAAAACACGCGATCACACTAGCGATTTTTTTTTAAATCCTTATGTTTTTTTAACTAAATCTTCGTATATATCACGAGATTCTTCGTGGCTAGCCAAGGATCCAGGAATGAAAATGAAAGCGCAAAGGGAAAGTTCTCCTGGCAAAAGGACATGTGTTGATATTATCATTCCGGTATAAATACCTCGTCATTTGCGTGGCAGAAGCTAGAGGTTCGTATAGTCACAGTCACACGTTTGCAGGGCGCATTCGTAGTTTGCGCACTCGTGCATTTGCAGTCGTGGACGAAGCTCTATGAAGCGGGCACTGAGAGTTGTGTCCCTTCCACACTATATCGTTAAAATCTCTTTCTCTCTCTCTTTCTCTCTTATCGTACACGCGAACGAGATTATCGGCTCTTTTTAACGGACCTACGAAGACAGTCCTTTTTGTCCGAAAAAACAGAGAGAAGTAAGTCCAGAACCAGAAGCTTTATTGTATAAGTTCAAGTTTTCTTACGCGTACTAAAACAAAATAAATTCCGAATTGATTGATCACAAAACAAACATTATGTAAGACCACATTATAATAAAAAGAAACGTCGTATTGTTATTGAGGCAAATTATTTTATTTAAAATAACAAACATGTGAAAGATGTATGTATTGCATTTAATAAGTTTGAACTTAATATAAATTTGATATGCGTGTAAATTTGATATGTGTATGTATGTGTGCGAATTTATTCACATTTTTACGTAACTCAATCTTGAAAGCGCGCATCACCGCAATTCCGGATCTTCGCGAGGCTTCTCCTGGAAAAAATCAGTTCTTGGACTTACAATCTTCTGTTGCTCGGATTGCGGAATTACAACCGATGAAAGCAAGCACAGGTATACCTTCTCCCAGCTTGCTTTTTAGCAAACAAATCAAAAATTAGTTTGGAATATTGATATCAAATTCAATCTTGCGCACGACGCGAATAAAAATTTTCGATTTAAAAAAAAATTAATTTATAAGATATTTTGGGGATATATTAAAGAATTATAAGGATAAATAGTTAACTATAAATATATAGAGAAAATATCAACTTTATTTTCTCAAGTTCTTAAAAAATTTTTTTACAAATATAAAATGTGATATCTTTAGATTTATCAAAAAACTTTTATCCTGTATTTCAAGAACTTGGGAAAATTAGAATTTAGAAAATCAAGTTTGGATTTATTAAAAATTCTAAGAACTATATTTTGTGTCCCGTTTCATTCATTGCAACAATGGTCTAACAAATTTTTAAATAGAATTGACCGAAAAAAGAAAACCGAGCTAAAATTAATATATTTAATATATTTTTAATGCCAAAATCGATTTCACATCCAGCAAGTTAGACTGCTGTTGCATTGACAAATACATCTACACATTAGCCTGTTGATTTCACTATTGCTCACTGCACATTTGGTTGCGCCAATCACGAAGTTTCATCTTAGAAATTTTTACTAAGTTGGTGCAAATAAAAATAATTTTGACTTTTTCACTTATAAAATAACAAATAATTTAATAAAATATTTAATAAAAAAATATGCTATTTAAAAATATTGCACATAAGAGATCGATTTCTGTTATCTATTATTTTTCAAGGAAGCGCTGTGCGTGACTATTCTAACAGGAAATCAGACAGAGAGAGGCGGAGAGAGACAGAGTGTGTTTCAGAGAGAGAGTGAGACGGAACTTGCTGTGTGACTTACGCGGCGCTTCAAACATCACAGATTATATTATCATGTATATGTATTATGTGCATCGGAATGGCAACTCACCTGAATCGAAAGAGTACCTGTACAGTAATTGAGACGAATATGGTTATATTGTTTAGTGCATACCTGGCTTACTTCTCACTCACTAACCAATCAAGAGAAGTTATTTGTGACTTCGACTTCGTGAGCGGTGCCGGCGACGGTTATGATGACTGGAACTCCGATGATCACGGCTACCTGAAATAGTATCGTTATCTTATTTTCACTTCCTATTTTCAAATCACAATCAACTTGATGCAAAGTATTATCACTCACCTTTATCTCGACTATGACGCCGATGGTTATCGTCGTCACGATAATGTCTATCTCGCGATCGGCTTCTACTTCTATGTGCAAAATTTCTGTTCAACAATTGATTTTCGATTTTATTAAATCCTTTTTGTTTTATTTGTCCAAATATTCAAAGAAATATTTCCATATTTTTCACCTACCTATACGTGTTTGAATCGTAACGACTTTTATCGTCATCCATTCTTCTGCGACGTTTCTCACGATCTCTGTCTCCGTCTCTTCGTCGTCTATCGAGCTCTTCGTTCGCTCGCGCTCTTTGCTTCCGTTCTTCTTCCCTTCTTTGCTCTTTTTCGTCACGCGCTTTCTCACGTTTGCTCTGGGGAATAGATTTCGATTTAATCTTTGATTTAAAATATATATTCATTTAAAAATAAAAAATATATAACAAAAAACTATCCCAACCATCATTTCTTGAAGAGCGCTCTTTAATCTCGCATAGCCTACATGTTGTTTTCCCATAAGATGATCATCAATTCGTTGTTGTGCATCACCAACGATAAGAAATGCACCGCACACGTCACATACTTCCATCTGCTTTTCTTGTGCTGCTGCTAATTCAGCAGTCTGTAAAAACACGAAGCGCAAATATATTATATACACATATATATTATTTATATATATGTAAATTAAATTAAAATGCTTTGTAATCTTACCTGATTATAATGGCTGTTATCATTGGATTTTCTTAAAGTCTCTCTCTCTTCTTTCAACTGATCGCAAAGTCGCATTAGACCTTGTGCTTGTTCCACATTGCCTTGTATGCCACTTTGTTCTGCTTCTTCCACTAATTTATTTATTTTCTCAGTCAAGAGAGCGATCTGCTCTTCGTTCCGCTGCGTTTGTGCTGGTGTTAATGTAGGCTATGCACAAACCGTCATGTTTCAATTTTGTACTCCCAATATAAAAATTGTGTCTGTACAAATTTAATCTCCTAATAAAACTTACTGCTTCAGTTCTTCCAATTAGGGCTAATCGCTGTTTTCCCTTTACAATTTTTCGTTCTACCTCATTCAACATACTTTGACAATACCTGATAAATTCATCCTCATATTGTTGCTTGCGATATGAATAGGGTGCTTTCTCAAACAGGTCTTTAGCTTCATCATCATGAACTTTGGGACACGCACCTAAATCTGCTCTTGTATTAACAAATAAGTCATGTGGACAGAACTTAACCAGGTAGAGTTTGCAAAACTGAAACAAGAACAAAGGTCAAAAAATATAACAGTGTTAAGACTATA
>QVOB01007397.1:0-13281 GCA_014839585.1 Pseudomyrmex concolor
GCCGCTGAATAGTTCAGCGACAAACATCATCACGTGACTCTTTTTGTCGCTCAAACGATCGGTTTCAGCGGCACGTGAAAATGCACCTTAAGTGGTGAGAATCGATGGACTTGAGTCAAGAGAAATTCTGTTGTACAGACTACAGTGGCGTTCAGTAGCGTATCAGTAGCGTATGCAAATAGTAATCGCGCAATCGTCGTCTCTGCAGCCATTCGTCGATTCCTCCGTGATCGTGGGTGATATGTGCGTGTTGCAACACGCACTTCCCGTGTTTGTTGTCGCGCGCGTTACCGCGACGCGGTAGCGATCCGTATATCTATATCGCGTATGTGTGTGTACACCGTGACCCACTTGTTGCGTCTAGGTTATGGACGTATAAACAAAAATATGCTGCGCACAATAGACGCGTCCGTCGATCTCGCGAACCGCAATCGTTGGTCGTGAGCTCAAAGCTCAGTGCTAGCCGGCGTCAGGGTATGGACACGGGCCCGGGGCTGAGCCTGTTTCAGGGCTCAGACAACATACAACTGAATACGCAGAGGCAGCTCGAGGAAGATGAGGAGCAAGAGGACAAGAAACGACGCGAAGAGGAGGTAATGCGTCTCTTCTTTTCTCGATTACAATTTTCTCTGTATATTTTCCTCTAACGCTTGGCGAGAAAACAAATCTTGCAAAAACTTTAGAAGAATCTCTTGCAAAACCGCAAGAGATTTCTCACACAATTGAGAGATATTTAATCAGGAGAAAAGAATATGTATTTTTTTAGACTCACTATAGTATAAGATTTCAATGCAGAAAAGTGCTTGGTATACCATTTAATACATACACTAGGAGAATAAAGTGTTAAGTCCAGTGTATAGATCTTTTTCATCAAGTACTTTTATTATGTCTATTTTATTACATAAAAAAAAAGAACACAAGAATTTTTATAAAACATATACTGTAGATGTATATAAAAATAATCAAAATCAAGAAAAATAATATATGATGTATTGCTTGTTATAATAAAAAAAAACTATACAGAGTATATAACATAAAAGTCAATGACAAGATGTTTACATATTGACATAAAAAGTTGCTCTTTTTAGCACTCTAATAATACTTTTACAAATATAGAAGAATCTAAATATATAATTTACTTGAAAAAAAATCAACATAGAGAAAAGCATAAAAAAAATCAACATAGTTTATATATATTAAGTCATTAAATATGAAACTTAACAAATATACACACACATATATATGTATATATATATACACACAATCAAAACAAGTTACATATATATTTATATAAACTATTTTTTAGTTAAATGCAGTTTTGAAACAAATTTTATATTTATCTAATATTTACCTATATATATATGTACATATATATATGTATATATATATGTATATATGTATAATTTTTATATATGTATATATGTATAATTTTTAATTTATATATAATTTGATAGATATAAGAAAAAAATATATAAAATAATATACAAATTTTAGATTAATAATATATTTGTTGTACTTTTGCAGATCAAGAATCTTATGACAACTGCATTTGAAGATCTAGAAAATGATGACGATGCCAGTTCTATTCACAGTAGTCATAATGACAGTACTAGGGAGATAGATTATACAAATACAGTGGTTGACTCTGCTATGGAATTGGTTACACCTCAAGATCAAATAGCGCAACAGAAAGAATTTGGCATGTATGATCATGAAGTAATTCCGAACAATGTGACAACCAATCATAGATTGGACACGCAAAATGATTTGGAATTTTATAGACAAACGGGAACACCGTATAATAATAATGATAATATGAACGAGAGCACAGTGCTTGAAACATTTGAATTAGCAAAACCACCTGGTGGATACACTCGCAGAACGCATCCGCAGTTGGTAGAAGAACGTATGTTTAATGAGAATGACACCTACAATTATAGAGAGACGCCATCAAACCATTATAATACTCATATACCTGCTAAATACTCAAATAATGGTTTTACCGACACGTACGAAAATAATGTACAAAATAGCAAACAGGTTCATGAGTTTGGTGGGGGTGACACTTCTACTTCTGATCACATGAATCATTGCTACAAGACTAGTCCAAATGGCACGCCACTAAATGACGATATAGCATATAAAAAAGCAGAGTATAACAGCAAGGAGCAATTGGAAGTATTATATATGGTGAGAGTAAAAGAAATTAACCGTTTAACAGAACAAATGCAACAATTGCAGTCTGAAAAAGATGAAATGACCAGGAAATTGATGTTGCTAGAAGGAGACGTTGATAGAGCTAATATTTCAAGGGATCAAGCACAGCTCGCACTTGGTAAAGTTTTAGAAAGTGAATTATTTAATATATATCTATTTAAAATAATATCAAAATATATAAAATCAAAATAATATATATATACATTTTATCAGTATTTTTTTTTTTTTTTCAATTTTATTTTTTTAGTTGACGCTAAGGTTGAAATAAATGATCTGCAAAACCAAATAAAATCTTTAGAAGACAAAAATGCAGTTTTGGAAAAAACAAATCAAAACGTAAGATATATATGGTTTTTTGTAAATCACAAATATATCAAAATATCGATTATCAATATTTTACTTTTACAGATAATACAAGACTTAAATATTGCAAGAAGCTCCGTCAACGATCTGCAACAAAAAATTGCTGTGTTAGAAAGAGTACAGGCATTGCAGACAACTGACAAAACGCATGAGAAATTTCTGAAGCAAGTCCAGGAAAAACATGCATTTGAAATACAGAATATGCAGATTCAGATAGATCAACTGACAGAAAAATTAAACGCCAAGGTATATCTAAATTCTTTCTTTCAATTATATTTGTTACTTCATATACATATTTTCTCTATAAAATCATTATTTGTATAGCTGCTCAATATGGACATCAGCAACAATAGCAATAATTGGGCAAGTCTCTAATAATCGTTTTCACAATTGCAAGATTACGTATTTGATTTGATTTAATATGTGAGAGACTGTCATTTTATATAAATATTTTTCCAGCAATTATATACAATTTTAAATATTTGTACTTAAATATTCACTGTTTGTAATATGAAAGGCTTGGGTGTAAAGATAAAATAAATTTGTCTCAAATGTCACTTGATGTCTTGATTTACACATTTGATTTTTAATATGTAGTGTTATATAATTTATATAATTTCTAATAGGAAATATCATATATTGATCTCGAGCATAAGCTGACTGATGAACGAAGAGCAAACGAGATTCTCATGGTACAGAAAGGTGACACTATAAATCGTTTGGCCCAAGTTTTGGAAGACAGTCAGGCTCAATGTCGCAATCTCATGGCCCAAAACGATTTTCAACAAGTGATACAGTTGCAAGCACAAGTGAAAAACTTAACTCAACAAAAAGACGAGTTGCACAGAACTGTACAAGAGCTGCAGGTGAATAATATAAACAAATATCGTCATTTTTTTCAAAAATAGAGGAATTTTTATTATGCAATTATTTGTAGAACAAATTAGAGCTGGCTAAAAGTGACGTAACGCAATACGATTCGTTACTAGCTACGACTTTGGAGGATGAATCTGATCCAATGAGACAGATGAAATCCGAAGAACATAAATCCAAGTGGAAATGTGATGACACTACAACTTTGAGAAATGAATTGAAAAGGTGATTTAACTATATTTTGCTCAAAACCATTATAATATTCTTAGTCATTCTTTTATTTTATTTCTAATGCTATTTATGATCGATTTTAGATGTTTAGCTGGCCATGCTGTTAAAAGAAAAGAAATAAATCGTCTGGAAGATGTTTTGTTGCAGAAACAAGAAGAATTGAATATAGCTCAACAAGAAGTAAAACGATACGTCAACCGAGTAAACGAACTAGAACAGGAATTAAAATCTGTATTAACGGATCAGGCACGGAAAGCAGAAGCTAAAATAAAAAAACTATCGGATCATTTAAACGATGTAAAGAAACAATGCGAATCGTTGCGCAATGAGAAAATTAATGTAGAAAAAAAATTAGAGAAAGCTTTATCTGTTAACGAAGAAAAAATTAAAAAAGTACATCAAGAGACTATGGAACAGCAAGAAAAAGAAGTTATTAGCGAGTACAATAAAGAGTACTTAGAAATTCACGCTCAAGCTGTAGAAAGAGTGAAACAAGAATCACAAAAAGAAATACTACAATTATCGTAAGTATAAGTTGGTTTTTGTATCTATTTTATACATGTGTTTATATGTGTGTGTATAAACATAGGAATTTCTATATTTTTAGAATACAATTGGAACAAACTCAAAAAGAGTTACAGCGCGTGAAAGAACTGTATATAGAAGTTTGTGGAACAAAGGAACGCTTAACAACTGAGCACAAACAGGAAATCAAAATGATGAAGCAAAAATATGCTTCGATAGAATTGCATCAGAAGGATATTGAAAAATTACAGATTGAGTTGGAAACGCAAATTAAATTACGTAACAAGCTGGTAAAAGAATGCGAAGACTATAAAAATAAAATAATCGAGTTGGAAAAAAATCTGACGTATGAGAAACGGAAAAAAGAAGATTATACAAAAAAGATATATTCTGAGATAGAAAGAGGTACGTACTGAATCGTTTAAAGTAAGAAACACAATTTTCTATAGAAAATAATAATGAGTTTTAAATATTTAATTTCTTTTAACTGACAAAATATTCTTTTCGAAGCTAAAGAAGAAGCTTTGCGTGAGTTAAGAAATGCGTATCCCAATCAGGAAATAAGTGTTCTTTTGCCGGACCATTGTTCCGAACACTTGGAAAAAATTCATCAGGTAAGAGAATAAAGTGTTTTTGAATAAATGTATTACATACATATTTCATCTAAATTTTAATATACTGGTATTATACTTTTCAAATTTATACATAAACTTGTCGTTATATCTTGACATATAAACCTATGTTTTTTTCTTTATGTTTGTTTGATGTATTCAAATATTCGTTTTTGTTTTATTGCAGCTAGAGGAAGACTGTAAACGTTTGGAAGAAAAACTTCAAATTGCCGTAGAAGAGCAGACGAAGTTATCGGAATATCAAACGGAATTGAATGACGCTAAAATAAAAATAGCGCAAATGGAGATTTCTCAAGAAACATATAGACAAAAATACGAAAAAGTCGTTGGTGAGAAAAAGATTCTTCTCAGCAAGGTTTCCAAATTAGACTCAGAAGAACTATCTAATATGAAACGTGCCGCAAAATTAGAAGGATCAGATGATGTAAAATTAAAAGTTGTTCAGCTACAAACAGAAAACGAAACACTGAAAAGTCAATGCAACGATCTTCTCGGTGAGAAAAACAAGTGTAAGAAGAGAATTTTTGAATTGGAAACAGAGTTATTTGACGTGAAGAAAAAAAGCAACAGTTTTGAAGAAAAGTTACGGAGAAGTGATGAGATAGTGTTAAATTTGAAGAGCAAATTTGAAAAAGAACTCTCTTATTACAAGGATTTAGTGCAATTATTCAAACAGAATAACTCGAAGGAAGGAAACGAATTGGTTGTGTCAGAAAAGAGAATATTACAATTACTCGAACAGGATTTACGAGACAAAGACGAGAAACTGAGCAGGTTGGTGACAGATTTCGAAAAAATCAAAGATGAAAGAGACACACTGTTAGTAAAATTGCGAAATCAAGCCAAGCAATTCGAACAATATGTCAATAGCCAGCATAAATTGTCGGCGGAACTGAATTTGTCTCCTCGTAGTACAGGCGATTCTTCCGGTACAGATTTCCAGAAGATGAAAGAAAATATAGCAAAAGAGATGCGAGAAGAAATGGAGAAGAAAGTAACGAAGGAGCTTAGAAGAATTGAAGAACAGAAGAAAAAAGAACTAGAGCAAAAGTATCAAGCAAGATACAACGAGAAGTATCATGAGATAAAAGATTTGGAAAAGGCTATAATAGCAGAGCAGATGAAGGTCAATGAGATCAGCCAAATCAGTCAACTACTAAGTAACCAACTGGAAATTCGCGATCAAGAGCTGCAAGCACAGAAATTGAAGATCGAAAAACTGGAAGAACATTTGAAGGAAAAAGAAAACGAAGCTGACATGGATAAAAACTCGATGACCCAAATGATGACTAACTGGATAACTGAACTAAAAGAGATGAAAGCTAAAGAGGAAGAAAAAGACAAAGAAATAGAAAAACTAAAAGAGGAAAGAGACAAAGAAGTAGAAAAACTAAAGTCCATTAGACAGAAATTGAATAACGAAATCATCGCACTGAAAAATATTGAGAAACATCTGAAGAGCAATTTAGATCTGGTGAAACACAAATATAAAGAAGCAAAGCTCACCGCATCCAATTATAAGGTAAGAGATGTTAAAGAGTCGTTCGATTACTTTGATTATGACAGACATACGCATAGAATAAGAATGAACTCTTATGAAGTTAAAAATGTTACAAATATTCTAGAAATAAATAGAAATGTGTTTAAATTTTAGAATTTAGCAGCGAAAAAAGGAGAATTTTTTTCGGATGAAGTTAAACGTATGAGGGAAGGATACAAAAAGATCATGGAACAAGCACAACAAAATTGTCGGGAGTACGATAAAGAATACGCTGCACAAAACAAAAAAGTCAAGGATTATTTAGCCGAAAAAGCAAAACAATGTGAACAGTTTACCCTGAAGTACAAAGAAAAATCTTGAAGTACGCACGTACTTCTAAGTATTGTCTAAATATGTAATATAACTTTTTAAAGATAAGATAAGATAGTTACAGAGAGGCTAGATATCTTTTCTTGTTTTTAACTCTAATTCTAAATCCATAAATCTTTTTTTGTTTTTTTTTAAATTATTGAAAGCAAATTATGTAATTGTTTTTTTTTTTTTTTTTTACCAACAGGACATTATAGACATAATTATGTTTTTTTAACAACAAGATATTATTATAAACATTATAAACACGTAAAAGAACATGGCAAAATTTTTGCAAAATTGTTTTAATATCTTAAAAGAAAAGAAAAAAGAAGAAAAACCGTGTAAGATTCAAGGTTCTTTTAGAGTGCCAAAAATATGGTTCAGAATTAGGGTTAATTTCAAGCGTTATTGTACAACATTTTCTCTTTTTTAGTCTTACGTCATAACATATTAATATACAGATAAATGAAAATCTAGAAAGAGAACGTCCGAAGTACAATTATTATACGAATACTCGAGATAGCGTAACAAATATTTGTTTATACGACGAGCGCAATATTGTAAAAATAAGAATCGCGTTTTTTATTAACCAATAGATTTACGAGTCTCGTCTATATAACTTGAAACGGGACTGTATACATAATAATAAGCTCACGAACAAAAAGAAAAGCTTTAGTCACGTGTTTCCGCCGAGCATTATTATGACATAATACAAAAAGACTGGATCTCTGTCAGATCTTTCCCTCTTTTTTCTCTTACGAAAGTAAGCGATAGAAAGAGAGAAAATCAAAATATAGACTTTAAGAAAAATTTTTAAGTCACATCTCCCATTGTGACTTAAATATATTTGATATATTTTGATACACAATTCACTGGTCTATCAAAGTTGACTTATGAGTATTGAAAAACTGTTTATCTTATCCTGTACAAGAGAAATTGTTTCTATCAAAATTGTACAAAGTAAAACCACAATGTAGGGACAGATGTTTTGTATAAAAAAATTCTTGTAACTAGCTAAACGTCCAAAAAGTGTATTAAAGGATTCTTGGTATGTGAGGCAGCAGGACTGAGTAACACACACACACATACACACACACACACTTGTGCGCGTACACATGCGCGTACACAAAAGATCTATTAGTTTTAGTATTAATTTTAAAGGGTATATTTTAATATAATTGTAACAAATTGCTTAAATTATTCGAGGCGTTGGAGATATATCGTCTCTCTTTAAAAATTAAAATTAAAACAGTTTGATTAGGATAGAAAAAATGCCATAATATTCTATTTTGATTATCTTTCGTAATTTTTATACAATTTGTCTACTTTATCAAACAATGTGTGCAATTCTCAAAAAATCATATATATATGTATATACATACAAATATATATATATATATATATATATATATATATATATATATGTGCGCGATATATCGGCTAAGAGCTACTCTTGTAAGAGTCGCGAAATAAGATATAAATTAAATAAATATGTATATATTCTCTCTATATTCGTATGATGGCTTAGTAAGATAGTTAGAGAAAGAGATATTTCGTGTTATATGCGTTTAAAAAAATAGGTAATATTCATTTTCACCCGGTGTATGTTATCACTGGATATAGAGAAGTATTATTAATAATAATTATATTACAAAAATTATACTTATGTATTTTTTTGTAAGTAAAATGAATTAATTTATTTTTTGTAATAAAGAATTTATGTGTCACAGTCGAAATGTGTTGTTGTGATTATGATGTGCGTTTAAGAAATATGAAAATGTATAAGGCAAAAACCGTCTGATAAATACATAAAAATAATATCAGAGATGTGTATATATCTCTCTACTATGATAATTCATAAAACAGTACTGCAGAAATATTGAGGTTTAAATCTCTCAACAAGATTTCAGATATTTTTCTCTAAAATATTGAAAAAATTTCAAGTAATGTATAAAAAAGTACGTATATATAATAAACACGAAGTAATGTAGAATAACCGAATCTATAGTTTATAACAATTTCCAATGAGTGGAAAACTTACAAAATTTATTGATTTTTCTCCAGTTTGTTAACATTTTTCCATGATCGGTTTTTATTTGATATAGTAGATTAATATGGATTTTGTAACAATATGTTTTTTATTTTCGAATCTTTTTTCCCTCTTTCGAGGGAAAGTTGGAGCTTTTGAAAAAAAATTGACAGCTCAAAAAGTTTAAACTGTCAGTCATCAACTGTTTTATTCTATTTCGGGAAAAGAAGATTATTTTGGAAGTGGTATGGGATTTTAAGCACTGTAACAGAATGTGTGAGAGCACGCTCCATGCTCACATCAGCAGATATATGCGGAGGAGAGTTAATCGGTTGGTTCTGCGACACCCCTCTATATGTGGACTTTATGCGTCACAAGCATGGGTCACAAGGCAGTGGAGCGGATCTATGATTCGTGGTGTCGGAGCATCAAACAGTAAGCGAGTTCTCCAGTGAGAACACGGATCTCTCTGCATCATGGACGCACAACTGGGGATGCTCTTGTCGCTTGTGATTGCTCTGTGCCAGCCGTCGGTCCAGCTGATGTTTCGAAATAAACTCATCGAGGATCGGCGAGCGGCGGTTAATTACACCGCGCCGACGCATAGCGCTAGATATAAATACGAGATTAGAACGTTCGATGTGCGCGTGAGTTGTCAAAACAATTGACTTTATTATGTTATGACTTGGTTTATGTATGTAAATAAATCTTTACATACATATCTAATTGAAAATCATATTCGGACAATGAGAGTTATCAACTATTTAGTACAATAAATTTTAGATTTTATAGTTTAGTATATATTATTATTTATATATATATATTATTATATATATATTATTATTTATATGTAAACTAATTTTATATATATATATATTAATATATATATTAATGTATATAAAATTAACGATTTTTAATTATTCTTTCTTATTAACTGGTACATTTTGTTTTCTAGGTAGATCACTTTAGCTTCGCCGTACAAGATACCTTCAAATTGAGATATTTAATAAACGATACTTGGCGAAAAACAGACAATGCTCCTATATTCTTTTATACCGGGAATGAGGGCAGCATTGAACATTTCGCCGAAAATAGCGTAAGAGCCGTCGTTTTTATAAAATTAATATGTAATGTTGCATATTATCTAATCGCGCTCTTAATTAAATAGTAGCTTGATTAAGGAAGTACCAATTATATTTGTCGGTATACATTTTTATCGCGCATAGATTGCGATACTTTTTTAAAGGTTGCGCGCGCGCGCGTGTGTGCGCGTACACATACGTATTTATAATATTTATTTAAAAAACTACATAATTTCTTAATTAAATTTAGTTAATTAAAAATATTCCTAATAGGGTTTTGTATGGGAAATTGCCCCAGAATTCGGCGCATTGGTCATTTTCGCCGAGCATCGTTATTACGGCGATTCGTTGCCATATGGGAACAAATCTTTCGCAGATCCACGACATCTCGGATATCTGACGTCTCAGCAGGCTCTGGCTGATTACGTGGAGCTTATTCAGCATTTGAGATCAAAGCCGGGATATAATCGCAGCCCGGTCATAGTTTTTGGTGGCTCTTATGGCGGTATGCTCAGTGCCTGGATGCGAATCAAGTACCCTCACATCGTTCAGGGGTATGATTACATCACTAGATGATAAAGTAATATCGCGCTAATAATAATATAAGTATGTGTACACTGTACGTACACAGTATAATCAATATTATCAACGTGTGTTCCAGTGCGATTGCAGCCTCAGCGCCAATCCTGCAATTTACAGATATCGTGTCATGCGAAGCATTTGCTCGAATAGTAACGTCAGACTTTCGCGCCTCGAATCCAACGTGTCCGCAACTTATCCGGAGAGCGTGGAGCACGATAACCGAAGTGACCTCAAACGGTAAATAAACAATAAATTTCTTTACATTCTCTAATAATTGCAGCGCTATTCGCTCTCTAATCTATTATTTTGTGTTTTTAGATGAGGGTAAAAAATGGCTGTCGGATAATTGGAAGCTGTGCGAGCCGTTAAAAACTGTAGAGAATATCAATACGCTGAAAGATTTTCTGCAAGAGATTTACACAGATCTGGCCATGGTCAATTATCCATACGAAACTGACTTCTTAGCGCCACTGCCAGGCAATCCGATTAACGTGAGCACTTTGAGAATTTAACTTCATATATTTGCGACGAATGTTGATACGAATTTTTTCTGTTTACTCAGGCATTCTGTCAGCATTTGACGAACTCTTCGTTGACAGGAAAGCCACTATTGTTGGCGCTTTATCGAGCTGTTAGTGTTTACACGAATTATACTAGTAAAGCGAGTTGTATATCTACAAAAAACGCGGAGCCAAATTTGGAAGCGGATCAGGGATGGAGTTATCAAGCGTGCACGGAAATGGTGATGCCAATGTGTACCGACGGTGTGAACGATATGTTCGAAGCGGCTGGATGGAACTTCAAAAACTACAATGACACCTGTTTTAAGAAATATTCCGTATTACCGCAGCCTTATTTGGCGTGTCAGCAATATGGTTGCACAAGTCTTTCCACTGCAACCAACATTAACTTCAGGTAAATAAGTAAATTATACAATATACGCTTTTGACAAATTTCGAGATTATATTAAAACTCATGTATATATTTCCAAGTTTCATATTAACATGATTGGTTATATATTTCAGTAATGGATTGTTGGATCCATGGGCGAGCGGAGGTGTACTAAGCAACTTGTCTTCATCGGCAATTGCCATATTGATTCCGGACGCTGCGCATCATCTCGACTTACGAGAAAGTAACAGCAACGATCCATACAGCGTTGTTCAAGCGCGCAGGTTTCATCGATATTCCATCACGAAGTGGATCCAGGAGTATCAGACTTAAGATTTCTAAAGTTTTGATGTGACGAGTGAAAAAAAGTCACGGATTATGATCGAAGTATAACTCGCTGTTATGTGTTGAAAAAAATTTTCTTTATTTGTCAAATTATAAATACAAAAACAAGATAGACACACACCGCGACAACAATAAATATTCAGCACTGACTACTCTGTCAGCGTGCGCCTAAATGAAGTCTTTTCAAAAACTCAATCAAAAACATATGCCAAAAGCATATCGATATATCACAGATAAATAATAAATAAATACGTATTACTTTTTGCGTTCGAGCTTTAAAAGACTATAAGAAAACACAATATTTCTGAACGCGACAACTTAAAATGAGTCTCATTTGCGTTGTTTTCAACTACTGTCACAAATCTCATATCACTAAAGCACATAAAAAAATGGCTTCAGTAAGTATAAATTTATAATGCCATCGAGATTATTGTATGATATATATGTGACATTAATTACAAATGTGTTATTACTGTTTCATATCTTAATCGCTTTATATGATTTTTTTTATATACGCAATATTTCTTTGGAAAAATCATATAAAGTATAAATAATTAAAATTATGATATACGATTTCTACATAATTTTCTTAGGAGTATCAGACTTTAAACAGAATCCATAAATATATCTCGTGTACATATGTTGTATGTGATTTTATATATAATTATTGATTTTCTCTCAACTTTTCACTTTGTTTCATTCCACAGGTACAACATCATTTTTACTTTTCTAATGAATTTGTTTTAGATAGATTTTTTAGATAGATTGTTTTCCACATTACTATTGATCTCTCTTCTATAATTTTAATTAATTACGAAGCTGCAGTTCTAATATTTTTTTAAACATAATGTTTTTAAATATTGTTAAAGATATATACTACATTATATATATTATAAATTAAAAGGTCGAATACTTTTGGAGATTAAATACTTGGGTTTATGACGCTATATATTCCAAAGTGAATTCGACGAAAGAAATCTAGTCAAATAAGTAGCGCTTCTACTGATAAGTGAGTTGAACTACACAATCTCTTAATTAACAAAATTTTCAAATTTGATATAGTTTTCGTATATTTTTCTATGTAATATCTCTGTATAAAAAAAAGAACAAAAAATCTTAGAAATAATACATGATAGAAGAGAGCGGTAAAAGTATTATTTGACATCACTGTGTATCAATATCGAAATATATGCAACGTAAACATGCGAGTCTTAAAAAAAAAAAAAAGAAAAAACAGATCTACAAAAATGTGATAAAAGGAGAGATAAACTTCCATGATATATTCCACAACGGAAAATCATTTGTTTTCAGTGTGGCGTACGTCGATGCGCCGTGGTTGGCCTGGGAACGCCGGAACGGCTTCTTACTTTCTTCGGTTGCACAAATGTAGTGTCTATTCCAGTGTTATAAGACAGATATATATTCGACATGTCACACGGCATCGTCTGCGATGACAAAAAATTGATGCAATATTTATAATTAACTGGACAATTTTTACGCGAATCGGAAATTTAATAGCGTATCTTACGTCTTTGTTGTTTCCCGCCGGCGGCACTGTCTGTGCTTTGCGCATGTTATTTCCCGTATACGCTACGCATTTTAGCTGCCATTCGCCGATATCCTCGTTCCAATGAACATATCTCTTAATCATTGTCTGTA